>JAULJZ010101258.1:0-11891 GCA_032270985.1 Heliamphora pulchella | reverse complement strand
TGAAACATTTTTGCTAGAGGAACCTACATATGCGGATCCAAATGCAGCAGCAAATGTTGATGAACCAGTGAGTGGATTAGGAATAGGGACAAGAATAGTGGGATTAGAACTACTAAGTAAAAATATAAAAATATCTTCTTCTTCATCAACGGTAAATATATTTAGATTCATCAATAAAATGAAAAATTATAAAATTTTAAAACAAAATTGATAGATTAGAGAATAGAGAGTAGAAAAAAGTAACTTATAATTAAATTTTAAAAATGAAATAAAATTTAATTTTTTAAAAAAGATAATTAGAATTTAAAAAAATGTATTCAAATAAATTAAATATTGTAAAAAATAAATTAAATTGCAGAAAATAAAGCAAACAATCTTTAATCTTGATCTCGACCGATTTGTATTTTGATTTTGATCTTGATTCTTGATCTTTACTCCTTGATTCGTCAACAGTTGCATCAAATCCGAATATCGCCAATTCACTGATTAATTAGAGAGCAGAGAGTAGAGAGAGTAGAGAGATTTTTTAATAAAATTAGAGATAGCAAGGGGCCCTATTTATAGGAAAAATATATAATTTTTTAAAAAAATCAAAAATTAGCCGTTGGGCTGGGCTCCAGCCGGGTCAAATCGGGCCCAACGAACACTTAATCTCGGCCCTTCATTTTCAAAATGTAGCGATCCAGACCGTTCATTCGGATTTCTGACCGTTGGAGGCTTGCGGGCCAGGCCAGGCCCAACGGCTAGATTTTTCGGGCAGGCTTGGGCTCGGGCTTTCAGGCCTCGAGCTGGCCCACGGGTTTTGGGGAGGCCCATGCCCAAGGTTTGGTGCTACGGGCTCGGGCCTTAGTCAGACCGGGCCGGGCCCGCACAGTAATGGGCCTCGGGCCGCCCACAGGCCGCGGACTTTTTCCAAACCCCAATCAAAGGGCCACATCAATGCCTTGATCAAACCAAATGAGGGAAGGGTATTTTGGCACTTCATGGGCTTTTATGGAAATTCAGAGGTATCCAACGGGAAATTCTCATGCGATCTACTTTGTAGACTAGCACCCTCTAGTGATTTCGCTTGGTTATGCATTAGAGATTTCAACAAAGTCCTCACAAATGAAGAATGCACAAATCTTGGAGGTAAACCCCAGTGGCAGATGAAATCTTTTAAGAGAGCTTTAGTATAATATTCTATGACTGAATAAGAAGATAAAATAATAAAATAATGATATAAATATATATAAATAAATAAATAATACAAAGGTTCGAAATAAAATTTCTAACAAGAATGGATATTTAATTTAATGACAAAAACTTAATTCTATAATTTTTTTGAACCACTGATTAAGAATCGCTTTTTAGAGTTCATGATTTTTCTCGGCAATTTCGTCTTCACAATAATTCATAAAATAACATTAAAAGTTTATAGCGAATTTTTGAGATTTTTTTAAGAATAAAATCTTTACAATAAAAATTCACGTTGAAGAAATCACACTACAAATGTTGACACCTAATCAAGTGCATGCTTACATTTCGATACGTATGCATATTTGGCCTAAAACATTTCCTATAAATAGGACATCTTGAGAGCGTTTTGGGCATAGAGAGAGCTGAGGAGCAAAAAAATTTAAAACAAATAAGTAAAAGAAGCAAAACTAAAGAATGAGAAGAAGAAGCAACAACGGGGAAGGCCATCACTGCCGCAGACCAAGCCACTGCCACAGGCCACCACGCCGCCACCTGTCATCGCCGCCGTTTGTTGTCACCGCCGTCTATGCCATCGCCGACCACCGTCTGTCACGCCCCAAACTTTGGGTCACGTGAAACACCCACAAGCATCCAAATGTAACACCCCACTCGAGAATACACTCTCAATATAAAATATACATGCATTGTATATAATCGCCAACCGGCTAACAAACGCGGTTCTAACACCAAAAACATGTAAACATATATGGTTCAAAAAAAGAACAAAAAAGAAGACTACAGATCTTCCGCCCCTCCGGTACCTCCGGATCAACTTCTGTGATCGGTACCTAAAAAACATTTCAAATCCCACACCGTGAGCCAGAGCTCAACAGAAACAAGACAAACATGAAATATAAGCTAAACATGCTCAAAAAACGACATGTGGTTTTTGACTCTCTTTCAAGCCTTAAAACAGTTTTCATGATCGATGGGATACAAGGATAAAAGATTTTCGACTCACAAGAACCTCGAACAGCAGTTCAAAAATGATTTTGTATCACGACTCACAAGAGCATAGAAAATAGTTTGAATACGATTTTAGGTCACGACTCACACGAGCCTCAAAAGGAGCAAGTATATGTATGCAGCACAGGTATACAAATCTAAACCGACTCTAACAAGCCCCAACAACAGTTCTACAATAACCGGAGTTAACTCATGCAACCCATGCAATTCACACAACGCACCACGTTAAACACACACAACACGTGCCTCTTCAGGACCTCGTTTTCGTCCTTCAGATACCCAAACACAAGTTCATCATTAGGACCACGTTTTTGTCCCTTCGATTTCCATGCACCCACACATGCATTGTTAACCAGGGTTAACATATATCGGACCACATTTTCGTCCACCGTTAGCCAGAGCTAACATTCATCGGATCACACTTTCGTCTACAGTTAGCCAGAACTAACTTTCATTGGACCACATTTCCGTCCACAGTTAGCTAGAGCTAACTTTCATCGAACCACGTTTCCGTCCACATTTCAAAATTACATAAGACCACATATCCGTCTTATAACATGCATAAATAAAACTAGAGTTATAAATGCACAAGTCATATATAAACGTTACATCATGACGCCACCCGCCACATAAGCCGACATCCACTCGCGACATCCACTCGCATGGACAACCAACAACCTACAAAAAAACCAAGCCTAAACGAAAGCCAACACCAAACCCTTAAAACCTCGATTTTCACAAACCACCACCTTTTTTCAGAAAAGAACCACGGGCCCAAACACGCCCCGCATCCAATGATGAGCAAATACTACGCACATAACCGTTCACCCACACCCACATTTAACCATGCACGTCACTCCCGAGGACGACAACAAGACCTAAACAAAAACTCGAAGCCACAACACGACCCCTGAGGCCACCACACAACCCACAAAACATCAAAACAAACCCAACGGTATTTCAGTCGACTAATCCCATATATCAGTCAACTGAATACTACTGGAAACCAAAACCCAACCACCAAACAACAAAATGCCCAACACAGGACCCCAGTCGACTGGAACCAAAACGCAGTTGATCCAAACAAGCTACTGGAATCTCGCAAAAATTCCACCAAAACGCTGGTCAGTCGACTGACCTCCTAGGTCCAGTCGACTGAACCCTCAGAACCACGATTCAATCGACTGAAACATAAATGGGTTTGAACCCCCAGAAACACTCAAAACACGATTTCATCCAATCGAAACCAACCAAAAATGGGTTTGAACCCAAAACCCAACGTTTGAAACATAAATCGATTTTCATGCATTTTGAAATGGTAGAAGCACACACGATTACACGGAGCACCCTTATAAGACTTGAGAGTTTAGAATCCTACCTCGTTGAGTTAAAAACTCGATGTCTCGATCCGCGTGCAAAACCGAACTTTGTTGGAATAAAATTTCGTCTAGATGAAAGCGTTTCCCACCACGAGGAGACTAAGGATCTGTTGTTGGATCGTCGAAAATTGAGCCCTAGGCCCCCGAGAAGTTAGAGAGAAGACGGAGAGAAAAAGAGAAAACTTAGCTGAGAAGTTTTAAAAATATTTTTTCAAAATATCTAACGCTAGATATTTATAGGTCACGAAAATATCTTTTTTTTTTAAACTCGCACCGCAACACTCAACGGCCCCCGAAAACCAACCCCACATGCATATCTAAGCCCGATCTTGCATCAAAACACCTATAAGCATGTTAAAGCAAAATACTAAACGCGTGTCGAAAAATACCAAAAAAAGAAAACAGGTCAAGGTCACACAACACTACCCCCTTAAAGAAATTTCATCCCTGAAATTCGCTACAAGGTCAAAAGAAACAACCTCGTCGATCACAATTGATACAGGTACAAGAGATGATCATTCAAACCATTCCTAGGACAAAGTCAAGCATGGTCATATACTCGAAACAATGGCTAACGACCTCAACAACACGAGATCTACCAACTTGCCCCAACCTCACATCCTCACCAACCGTTGTCTCAACATAGCACACCACCCACGGAGTCCATCACCAACTCCTAAATAGATGCAGCAAAGAAATACAATGCTTCTGCATCGGTAAAAACACTGGCCTAAAATCTGTACACTCAAAAAATAACTCTGCTCACTGAAGGCATAGCTACATCATCAGGCACGATCGGTGCCCTAGAAGAACTGGGAGCTATGAGGGCATACGCTCTGCTCTGCGTCAACTTAGTCAGTTCACCATAGCCCGGCGCTGTCGGCTGCTGTACCGACTGAACTGAAGTACCCCTATTTATCACCCACGAAGTCTGAATTGCGGGATGCTGCTGTTGGTACTCTGATGGACCGAGCACATATGAACCCACTGGTGTGCCTTCCCTGCTTGGCGCACTGCCTCCATGAGGACAGTTCCTGCGAATATGTCCTGACTAGCCACACCCGTAGCAAACTAGCGTTTCCCTCCCGTGCGGCTGCGCTGGTGCCAAGCTTTGGGACTGCTTCATCTGTAGGCAATCTGTCGCACGATGTTCGGGCTGCCTGCGTCGATAACAAATAAACTCCCTCTGCTCTGGCCTCCTAGACGAAGCCACCGATGGTGCTGGTACTAAAAATTTTTGTGATCCAGCTGGATGAAAGCTAGGACCAGAGGACCTCTGCCTCTTGTTGGAGCGCCCACCTGACTGTGCCTCTGTCCCACCCTGTTGTGTCCTGGCCTCCCTGAAAATTCAGATCTCAGTCAAAGTGTTCTCAACCCTCGCTGCAGCCTCCACAAGTTCTGTGAACACACGAAGCCCCATTCCAGCCACATGCTCCCTGATCACCGGCCTCAAGCCCTGCTCAAACCTCATCTAACGCAGCTAGTCTGTGCTCACTAACTCCGGTGCAAATTGGGACAAGATCGTGAACCTAGCCTCGTACTGCATAATATCCATCGCCCCCTAGGTGAGAATGTAAAACTCCTCGCTGTACAAGTCTCTCTTAGAAGCCGAAAGTATTTCTCCAAAAAAAAACTCCTGTAAAGGATGCCTATGTGACCCCCACAGTGTTTCTGTCATATTTTCACCACTCGTGAGCATTACCTCTCAACTAAAAGGTGGCAAAAGAAACCCGCAACTCGTCCTCAGCTATCTGCAATGTGTCAAGAATCCAGGTTACCAATTCCAACGACTCTGTCACTACAATAGGATCAGGATCCCCAGTAAAGATCGGAGGGTAATGACGCCTGAACTCTCTCATCGCCACTGTCACCCTCAACTCAAACACTCCCTCTCCCTCTCTCTCTCTCTCTAGCGGTCTCACCTCTAGCGGCATCAACCAGCTGACCAATGGCGCCCACCAGCGCATGCAGCAACTCTACTGCATCAATAGGTCTTTAAGGAGCATTTGCATCCCCAACATTAGAGGTAGGCATATCCCCTTGGCCATAACCACGGCCACGGCCTCGCCCACGGCCTCGTCCTCTCCTCGCAAACATCACGTCTATATGAAAAAGAACAGAACATAAGACGCAGCACATCGCCTGAACATAAACACTAAGCACATAAGCATGCTAACACATAGCCACATAGGTTCATGCTAAACAAACCTCACATATCGAGGAGAACCGACAAGAGTGATGTGTCAATTTGGATAATCTACTCAGATTCTTTGTTAGAAATCACGTCAGCTAAACGTGTTTTTAACTTGATTCCCAAGTTTGTTAATCTAAGCGCCCAAAGGCAAGACTAATCAATTCTAAGGTTCAACCCCCATGCTCACATATACACAATATTTTCATGCTTAACATGCTAACACATTCATGTTATCAAAGAATCTAAACACATGCAATTAAGCACACACAATCAACCTCACACGGTGATACACCCTCTTTCCATGGCTTTTAGGTATTCGAACCCAGAGCTCGAAACCATTCTGTCACGCTCCAAACTTCGGGTCACGTGAAACACCTATAAGCATCCAAATGTAACACCCAACCCGAGAATACACTCTCAATATAAAACATACATGCATTGTATATAATCGCCAACTGACTTACAAATGTGGTTCCAACACCGGAAGACATGTAAACATACATGGTTCAAAAAAAGAACAAAAAGGAAGACTACAGATCTTCTGCTCCTCCGGTACCTCCGAATCAACCTCCGTGATCGGTACCTGAAAAATATTTTAAATTCCACACTGTAAGCCAGAGCTCAGTAGAAACAAGATAAACATGAAATATAAGCTAAACATGCTCAAAAAATGACATGTGATTTTCGACTCTCCTTCAAGCCTTAAAACAGTTTTCATGATCGATGAGATACAAAGATAAAAGATTTTCGACTCACAAGAGCCTCGAACAGCAGTTCAAAAATGATTTTATATCATGACTCATAAGAGCCTAGAAAACAGTTTGAAATGGTTTTAAATCACGACTCACACGAGCATCAAAAGGAGCAGGTATATGTATGCAACACATGTATACATATCTAAACCGACTCTAATAAGCCCCAACAACAGTTCTACAATAATCAGAGTTAACTCATGCAATTCATGCAATTCACACAACGCACCACATGTAACACACACAACACGTGCCTCTTCAGGACCTCATTTTTGTCCTTCAGATACCCGCACACAAGTGCATCATTAGGACTACGTTTTCGTCCCTCAGATTTCCACGCACACACACATGCATTGTTAACCAGGGTTAACATATATTGGACCACATTTCTGTCCACCGTTAGTTAGAGCTAACATTCATCAAACCACATTTTCGTCCATAGTGAGCCAGAGCTAACTTTTAGCCAGAGTTAATTTTCATCGGACCACGTTTTCATCCACAGTTAGCCAAAGTTAACTTTCATCAGACTAAGTTAACTTTCATCGGACCACATTTTCATCCACAGTTAGCCAGAGCTAACTTTCATTGGACCATGTTTTCGTCCACAGTTCAAAATTACATAAGACCACATATCCGTCTTATGACATGCATAAATAAAACTAGAGTTATAAATGCACAAGTCACATATAAACTTCACATCATGACGCCACCCACTACATAACCCGACATCCACTCACATAGATAACCAGCAACCTACAAAAACACCAAGCAAAAACACCAAGCCTAAACAAAGGCCAACACCAAACCCTTAAAACCTCTGTTTTCACAAACCACCACCTTTTTCCAGAAAAGAACCATGGGCCCAAACACGCCTTACACCCAACGATGAACAAACACTACGCACATAACTGTGCACCCACACCCGCATCTAACCATGCACGTCACTCCCGAGGACGACAACAAGACCTAAACAAAAACTCGAAGCCACGACAAGACCCTCGAGACCACCACACGACCCACAAAACACCAAAATGAACCCAACGGTATTTCAGTCGACTAATCCCATATATCAGTTGACTGAATACTATTGGAAACCAAAACCCAACTACCAAACAACAAAATGCCCAACACAGAACCCTAATTGACTGGAACCCCACCCAGATGACCCAAACAAGCTACTGGAATCTCGCAAAAATTCCACCAAAATGCTGGTTAGTCGAATGACCTCCCAGGTCCAGTCGACTGACCTCCAAGGTCTAGTCGAGTGAACCCCCAGAACCACGATCCAGTCGACTGACCTCCTCGATCCAGTCGACTGAACCCAGGTAGAAACCGACTTTGAGCAACTATTTCAACCCTCCAAACTCCCATCTAATACCCTCAGACATATTCAAGCCCAAGACTAACACCAAAACCTCGAAAGAAACACTTGAAACACCATTTCATCCAATTGAAACCGACCAAAAATGGGTTTGAACCCAAAACCCAACGTTTGAAATGTAAATCGATTTTCATGCATTTTGAAATGGTAGAAGCACACACGTTATACGTAGCACCTTTATAAGATATGAGAGCCTAGGATCCTACCTCGTTGAGTTAAAAACTCGACACCTTGATCTGCGTACAAAATTAAACTTCACCAAAATGAAATTTTATCCCGATGAAAGCGTTACCTGCCACGAGAAGACTAAGGATCTGCTGTTGGATCATCAAAAACTGAGCCCCAGGCCCCCGCGAAATTAGAGAGAAGGCAAAGAGAAAAAGAGAAAACTTAGCTGAGAAGTTTTGAAAATATCTTTTCAAAATATCTAACCCCAAATATTTATAAGCCACGAAAATATCTTTTTTTTAAACTCGCACCGCAACACCCAATGGTCCTTGAGAACTAACCCCACATGCATATCTAAGCCCGATCATGCATCAAAATGCATATAAGCATGCCAAAGTAAAATTCTAAAAGCGCATCAAAAAACACTAAAAAAAGACAATGGGTCAGGGTCTCACACCATCGTTGTCACCAGTAACAATTTCTCTCTCTCTCCCTCTCGGTCCCTCACCGACTCTCTCTCCCTCCACCGAAGACCACCACTAACCAGCATTCCATACCATCAACCACCTCAACGCTACCTCTACACCTCCACAACATCCCCATGATGCCACCATAGTGCCACCGGAAAACCACTAGGAACGAGACAACCATCTTTTCTTTCCTCTAATTTTGGAAAAATAATTTCACCAAACCACCTTCGACCACCTATTGCCGCCACCACAGTGCACCTATATGCTGCCTCTAAGAGTCTAGAACCACCTCACGACCATCTTCGTATATCCACCAACGACCGCCACTAACGACATCTGGATTGTTGGAACGAAAGCACCGAACTTGGGCGAAAAAATCAAAAACCACCACCTTTCCTTTCTCCACTTTGGAACAACCACTATTTTTTCTATGGACCTCAATTTTAAACAATCTTTAGTGTTTCAGAAATAAGACATCACGAACGACAACTTTCATGTTTATCACTTTCCTTAGAAAGACCTTTTTACATGTGAAATTTATGTTTGGATTTCAAAAACCAAATCTGCCCAAATTTTTAGAAACTCAATGAACCAGCCCTCTTTAAACAGTTGTCGTTCCTTCTACAAACCTCCGATTTGGGTATTTTTGATGTTTTGAAAAGAGAAAACAATTATTTATAATCGTTTTCGTGTTTATGACTTTTAATATAAACAACGTCTGCTATGTGAAATTTTGGCCTAAACGTTGGGACCAAAACTGTCCAAAAATAGAGTTTTGCCAAAAATAGCCCCTTTTAAATACCGTTAGTTTTTCGTAAGAGCCTCAAATGGTTACAAAATTAGGACAATTGAAAAGTAAATTACTAGAGCTTTTTAACGATATAAAATTTGACTAAAATAGGATTCGATAAGGTCTCCAAAAATACAACCAAAGTTAGCTCCCACAAACTAGTTTTGACGGTTAAGTCACTAAATCACGTTTCTTTTTAAATAAATTCCCTACTGTTAAATTCTTTACCTATGCATTGTCTTAATGTGTTTTGGCAAGATTTGAAATCTCCTGAGCAACCGCGACTTTATAGTTATTGTCATACACTTATGTTCGATGAGTCACACTATATTTCAGTTACTTGACTTTTAATTAAGAAATATTTTAATATGTGTGTTTCTAAGGCTACTTATTTGATCAGAACTAGTTATAAGTGTTATTGTAAAAATATTATTGCTACTCAAATATTATTTAAAAATCGCATGAGATTATGTGAAAATGCATATCTTAAAATAATGTCATGGATTCCATTGTCAATGATTTTGATTATGATCATGATATATTAATCCATTGATAAATGGTTTAAATTGTGGAAATTAAAAATACTAGCAGGTTAGAAGTAAGGAGTATGACGGGTGTTCCACCAGAAATGAATATCATTTCACCGTAGAGTTCCGCACTCATTGTAGAGCTAAATGCTTACTATAGAGTTGCAAACTCACCGTAGGGCTACGCTGTGAGACCCTGACCCGTTTTTTTTTCAGTATTTTTCGACGCGCATTTAGCGTTTTCATTATAGCATGTTTGTATGCGTCTTTATGCATGTTTGAGTTTAGATATACATATGGGGTTGGTTCCCAGGACCGTTGGGCGTTATGGTACGAATTTTTAAAAAATAATATTTTCATGGCCTATAAATGTCTCACGTTAAATATTTTCAAAAGATATTTTTAAATCTTACAAGCTAAGTTTTTTCTTTTTCTCTCTGCCTGCTCTCTAACTTCTTGAGGGCTTGGGGCTCAATTTTCGATGATCTAACAGTGGATCCTTAGTATCCTTGTGGTGGGTTACATTTTTATCTGGATGAAATTTTATTCCGGCGAAGTTTAATTTTGCACGTGGATCAAGGCGTCGAGTTTTTAACTCAACGAGGTAGGATCCTAGACTCTCGTGTCTTATAAGGGTGCTGTGTGTAATCGTGTGTGTGTTTACCATTTTAAAATGCGTGAAAATCAGTTTATGTTCGATAAAACGAGTTTTGATTTAAAAGGCATTTTGTGTTGTTTTCGATTGGATGGAATAGGGTTTCGAGTGTTTCTTTTGAGATTTTGTGTTTATCTTGGGCTTGGGTATGTTCGAGGGTGTCGAAAGGGAGTTTGGATGCTTCAATTCTGGGTTTGAGATGGCTGTTCCAATAGCTTAGATTCAGTTTTCACCGTGGGTCAGTCGACTGAACTGGGTAGTTCAGTCGACTGGATCGTTGTTTGGGTGGTTCAGTCGACTGGACTGAGGACCAAGTCGACTGACCTGTGTTTTTGGAGAATTTTTTTGAAATTCCAGTAGCTTGTTTTGGTCGACTGGGTGGGGGACTAGTCGATTGATGTCCTGTGTGGGGGCGTTTTGTTGTTTTGGTGGTTGTGTTGTGGCTTTTCGGTCAGTTTAATTTATGTGGTTCAATCGACTAGCTCTCCTCTAGTGGCTTTCAAGCGATTGAATTATGGGGTTCTGTTGAGTGAACTCATGAAGAGAGGTGTGGGTCGTTTCTGGTTTTGGTGGTCGTGGTGGGGTTGTGGTGGCTCGTTCCCTTTGTTGTCGATCCTCGGGGGTGACATGGTTTGGAAAAAGATGGGGTTTTGGTGAGAACCGTTTTGTGGGAGGTTTGGAGTTGGCCTTTAGGTAGGTCTTATTCTGTAAGTGGTTGGTCATGTCGGGTGTGTGGCATGTGATGTCGTGACGGGTTATGTGGCATCGTTATGTGAAACGTTGTGGTTATACGTGATTTTTGTGTTTATAAAACTCTAATTTTATTCATGCATGTTGTAGGATGGATATGTGGTCTTATGTGGTTTTGGTGCATTTAAAGCTCTGGTTTTATATATGTATGTGTTGCACTGGTTAAACTCTAGTTTTAAAGTTATATAATGAAGGGCGTATATAGTCCTATGGTGTAAACCCGTGAAGATATATAATGAGGGCATATATGGTCCTACGGTGTAAATCTGTGAAGATGTATAATGAGGGGGGCGTAGATGGTCCTACGGTGTAAACCCGTGAAGATGTATAATGAGGGGCGTATATGGTCCTACGGAAGAAATTCGTGAAGAGATATGTTAACTCTGGTTAACAAGGCAATTGGTTGGGGCGTATATGGTCCTTCGGTTAAAATCCGAGAAGATGCATGTGTTGCATTATGTGAATGGTATGTGTTGCATATAATCTTCATATATTTGGTAGAATTGTTGATGGGGTTTGGGAGAGTCGATGTATATTTATTTGTGTTACATGTGGGGCTCACAGGAGTCTTGGTTTGTAGGAGTCTATCTTTGCTGGTGAGGCATTGTAATATATATATA
>JAULJZ010101247.1:0-11892 GCA_032270985.1 Heliamphora pulchella | reverse complement strand
AACATTTGCTGAAATATTGACCTGGCAAGACACAAGGCAAAACAACAAATGAGAAGCAGAAGTTCGAGAAACTGAGTCCTTCAAAGGGAAGGTCATCCAATATTCAACACAACGTTCGGCCATAGTATTTCAAAATATAATGCTTCGTTACTTCAAATTATTATCACTAGAAATTATTGCACCCGCAATGTGCGTGGATAACTAACTAAAAATCTAAACTCAATTTTTAATGATGTCCCGCTAAAATGCATTTTTTGAGGACGGTCGTGCAGTTTATAAGGTAAAAGTACAAACATAAAGACATCGTGCAATTCACAATTTTTAGGAGGTGGTTGCATAAAATTCATATTTTAGTTCAGAAATCTTACCAGCCCATTTTTTTTGTTTCCCAGAACATGTATAACATTGTTTGATGTTAATTTTACATTCTTCACAAGTGAGTACCACCAAGTCAGGTATGAAAAGATATTAAAACAAACCACCACAAAATCCAATGAATCCGTGTTAAAATTCATAGATACTTCATTCTGTATATAATCCAACACCATCGGTTTCCTCCTTTGTGAACATTCAGATATGCACACTTCAGGGAAAAGAAGAAAACACAAATAACCAAAACAACCTAAAAGGAGGACTGATATTATTTTCTCCTCTTCTAGACATGACAGATTTTTTCTTCTTTTCTCTCCTTTTATCGGACAGGCCCATCAAATTCTCGCATTGAAAGGTGCTCCAAATGTCAATTCGACACTCTGTTTTCTTATGCATAATCCCCCAATTTTAACAACAAAAGCCCCCTGCAAAGCCAACGCTAACTACATAACTTCTCCATATCACAATCTCATCCTCCAACCCCAAAGATTTGACATACCAATATCAAATTTCAATCCCACCAATATTATGCTGAGTGAGTAAAGTTTGAGTCAAAAGCTACTTGTCAACAAAGCTCAGGAGTAAGAAATATGGGAAGTATCGATTTCTTCAACTGCATTTTCTTCTTTTCTTTTCTTTCTTTTCTGGGGATGGCTACCAAAACTCCGGTATAATCAATCTAACTAAAACTGCTTCAGTTTTGCTGACTCAAAATGTAGTTTTTGATTTGAGGAAACAAACTACCCATGAATATTTTTAATTTATCAAATTAGTAAGGTTAAAGTTTTCTTCATGCTCTGAAAGCAAAAATAACATAAATATAACCAGGCATATACTGTGTGTCAACACTCAACAGTTTGATTTCATTCCTTTAGTCATTTTCTCACAATAACCAAACTATTAAACACTAAAGTGAAGTATCTGCACAAAGAGAGATACCCCTGCCCTCAATTAAGCGATCAGAGAAATTTGCGTTTCATATGAATAGCTATAACAATACTAAACTTGAAAAAATCGCAAATATTCCAATCTGTAGATCTAAAAAACCTAAACGTGTAAACACAGTATATGAAAACACCAATAATGAAGAGGAAAACTGAAATTTAAAGGAGAACTAAATACAAAAGGCTTATCTTCAACTTCAATTGTTTGTGGAAAAATTATAAAGAAGCATTTGTCTGAGTGGCCACGATTGGGTTGATGGATGCACTGTTAACGGGAAAGGAAAGGTAGAAGCCAGTGTATGATTTGTAGTTAGAGATCTGGATGTATTTTTGCTTTTTTTGGATTTTGACTCTTGTGGACTGTTATCGGGAAAGGAAAGGTTGAAGGCAGTGTGTGATATGTAGATTGGATGTATTTTGCTTTTCTGGTTTTTGACTCTTGTGGATTCCTCATCCCATTTTCTTTTGTATCTTTTCTTTTCATTAATGATATTTTATTGTTGCTGATCACCCAAAAAAAGGTACAAGGCAGTCGCAGAATCAAGCAGTCGTGAAATGAAACTGATAAGAAGTTAGCATTGGAATTGTTCATCCAATTTGTGATAAAAACAGGCAACCCAAAGTATCTTTTTTCCCCTTTTGATAGGTAAGTAAAATATTATAAAGAGAAAGGGAATGCCACCCGTATAAATGAAAAAAACCTCCACACAATAAGGGAAAAAGACAACTCCCACAAAAGGAGGAAAGAAACAAAAGCCTCCACAAAAAGGATCAAAACAAAGAAACTCCAAAAAACCAATCGTGGATGCAGGAGCGTGGACATGCCGACATGGTACCTGGGCCAGCAGTATGGGCAATTTACATGGCAACAATGTAGATGACATTTCATTATTTTTAAGATTTTCAATTGTTTATTTAGATTGTAGTCAAAGTGTCTCTTTAGCATCTAGTCAAAATATTTATGGTCATTGGTATTAGGTATACACTGAATACATCTTTCTTAGCCTATATCTATTATTATTTATGTATGTAGATAAAGGGTTGTCTGGATATTTAAAAGCGCTTGGAGTGATTTATCCTACAATCAAGTGTGTGGCTTGTTCGCGTCAAGTGACATCCGCTATTAGTAGCATCGAGTGGCATCCGCTACTCTTGGTTGAGTGACATCCTGGGGATATCCTATCCTTGCCGGTTTCGGCCAGCATCACTATCCTCCATAAATGGCAATCCTTGTTCAGAAATTCAACTAACAAATTAACAAGAAGAACCTCCTCCAATCTATACACCGGAAGTTCGGCCCCCTTAAAAGATCTTCCGCTTTGCTCCAATCAAATCACTCACACCACACAAAGCGGAGCTAGAAGCCAAGCTCTTCTCCTACTTCCTCGACGTGCTACCCCCATTCCAACCCAACAAAACAATGGAGACATCCTTCCTCATAAAAACTAGTCTACACAAAAACTAGTAAAACAAAATCCCCCAATGCCCTAGTGAGATCACAGTGAATCAGAAAGTGAGGGACCGACTCCCCCTGCTTACACAAGCGGCACCAATTAGTCAAAACATGCCCTTCTCCTTAAGTTATAAATAGTAAGCATGTTCTCATGTGCCGCACACCAACCGAAGAAAGCCACCTTCAAAGAAGCTCTTGCCTTCTAAATACTCCTCTATGAAAAAACTGCCCTCCTATATCACCCATTAAGCACGTTCAAAAAGATTTAATAGAAAAACTCCAGCCCTGCTCCCTCTCCACTTGATAGAGTCAACACCTCTGCCACCACTTTTATGCGCATACAAGACTCCTAATAGAGTCAATCCAACTACCAATCCTGAGCTTTTTCTGAGCCTTTTTCTTCAGTCCAATATCCCACAAACGAAGGCCAAAATCACCCGAGCATACTCTGCAACAAAAGTTGTTTTATCCCCAACCAAGGCAAAAATATTGGGGAACATCGTACATAGGGCTACAAATACAACTCCACTCCAAACATCATGCCAAAACTGAACCTATTCCCCACAACCAACCTCAAAGAAAATATGCTTAGAGAATTTATTAAAACTTCAGTAATGTCTTTCCACATGCATCTACCATACGAGCTAGTCACTTGGAAAGTGGCCCAATCACCCACCAACGACCTATACTTGGACTGAATCAACCTCCTCCAAGAACTCTCCTTCTTAGAGGCGAAGCTCCACAACCACTTTTTCAAAAAGTTTTATTAAAATATTAAAACTTCTAATACTAAGGCCCCTACCTTCACAAGAAAGAAAAATGTGTTTCAGACCAGATAGTACCTCAAACCGTCATCCAAACTAGCCCATAAGAAATTTCTGGACGACTTTTTTAACCTATTGGCCACAAATTCTGGGATAGTATGAATCGATAAAAGTAAGTTGGGCGGTTGGAAAGTGTGATCGTAAGAATACCGATGCTTCTATCTGGCCAATCTTCTTTCAAATCGCTCCAGTCCAGAGCGAAGAGAAGGAAAAAAAAATGTCGTCGTAGCAGCATAAGCAAGCTTCCATTGCAACGTAAAAATAGAGAAAGATAGCATTTTGCGCCCACATGTTTGGATTTGAGGGTAAATAACTCGCTTGTTATACGGGATTCGACGCATCTAGCAGAGCAAAACAGCGTTCCATTCTTTTTGACAGCATCCTTCTGCATTGGTGGCGAGTTGTTTCAAACACCCATTCCCAAACTTCTTTCGCCTTAAAAGTCACCCCTAATGAAAGGCACAAATTTGTAACGAAAGAGCCCCAAGCTTGCACCCTAGAATACCAGCCAAACTCTCTACATTTGAAACATCACCCATCGATATTATTTCTGATTTGGCTAGATTAACCCGAATGCCCAACACAACATCAAAGCAAAAAGGTAACGAAAGACATCACCCATCGAAAGGCACAAATAAGTAACGAAAGAGCCAAAAGCTTGCACCCCAAAATATCCGCCAAACTCTCAGCATTTGAGAGATCACCCATCGAGATTATCACTGATTTGGCTAGATTAATCCGAATGCGCGACATAGCATCAAAGAAAAAAAGAACGTATTGGAGATACCCCATTTGGACCGACTCAGCACCCGCCAAATTCAACATGTCGTCAGCATATAAGAGGTGAGAAATTGTAGCAGGCCTCCCTGAAGTGCACTTCAAACAAATCAACCTGCTAAAAGAGACCATCACAACAATGAAGGAAACGGATCCCCTATCTCAACCCCCTTGAGGTCCGGAAGAAACCAACTTGGCACCCATTCACCCTAGCTCAGAGAGACAAATGAGATGCAAAAACGAATCCACGACCTCCACCTTATACCAAAGCCCATTTTCTGTAGTAAATAAAGGAGGAAATCCAAATTCACATGGTTACATACTTTCTCAATGTCAAGCTTGTAGATGACCCCCAGAAGACAGCTGAAAGTTACCAAAATTTGGAACATGGCGAATAACAAGTCATTTAAATTGTATAAAAAAGATTTTGATGGGCATTTAGGGAAAATAAAAATCCACAACTTTAAAATGAGAGAGACATCAGGTGGTGTTTCGGCCGATTGTATGGGATAAGAAGTGAATATGAATAGTTAGTACTAGTACTAATAAGGAGTGGATTAATAGTGTGAAGTGTTTTATACCATAGTATGTTTGATTGGGGTAGGATATGATGTGGTTTAATTTGTATAATGTTTGGCTAGGCACTACTCCAACTTCAATAGGATTAACGTATTTAATTTACACAAATAACCTAGGTAAAATTTAAAATTTTCAATGCATGTCCCCATCCTACGCAATACGAAATATACCATTCCTAAGCCAAATTAACATAATAAATTAAAATACCTTATACAAAATCATGGACAATTTTATCGTGGCCGAAGTCCACTTCGTGCACCGAACCCATACGCATCATTGGTTTATAAGGGGCATTAAGTGTGGGGGCAAGAATGCCATTTAACTTCACTATCCCAACCCCATTCAATACTAGGATTCCCAAACCCCATCTAGGATTCGTTTTATCCCTAGTATCGGGTATAAAAATAGTTAAGTAGGTTTTTGTCACAGACATGATTTAGTGAACCAAACATGGTATTGAAGAAGACTATTATAAAATAGTCCAATCTAGCTTGGACAATCCCACAAACAAACAGGGCATACAAATTAGATTGAATCACTTAATTTCAGTCCCACCTGTAATGGAGTATCCCAACCTTCAATAATATCACTAGAAGCATCAAATAGAAGAAATGACGTAAACTAAGAACCTGCACCTTCTTGGCTTGGTGTTTCTGAAGTTCTATCGCCTCAAAAGCGATGTTCTTAGACAAGAATGACCACTTCACTTTCAGTGAGTTATCTTCATCATTCTGAACAATAAGAAATGATCCTTGTGGTCCTACACAGAAAAGGAAATTCTGTCTAAAGCCAAGATAGAAGAGAAATAATCACTAACAGTTCATAATACAACTCTACTTAAAGAGGAGGCTTAAAGCAATGGTAGACTCCTTAAATGGATTGTACAGTTTTAATTTAGAGGTGGTAACAAGGCCCAAGCTAAAAACAGCTAAGGCAGCAAGAACACGCAGAAAAATAAAAATTAGTGCTCTTTATGTCCTTGTATTAGCCCTTTAATTGTCCATCAGATAAGCCTCAACCGAATATTGAATGCCAATGAAACTTAATCAATAAACTTAAAAGGAATGCTGAATCAGACATTGAAGGTTGGTAGTAGAACCCAACAACCATCATTTTCGTTATCTTAGTTATATGATCAACACCAGAGTAGATAGAATGATAGAGCATATACTCCATTAGTGTTATGTGGACTCCCACCCAAAATCCCTCTCCTTGCCACATGCATGTGGGATACATAGTCAGCACAGCATGGCAAAGGTATGGATATGGTATAGGATATGTGTTTGACATTTACCCAACAAGTAGCGATGAAAACAAAGATAATGCTCGTATTTGATAGAATAGGAAGGGTTTCTACTGCTTCCCATATTAAAATAAAGGTGCGAACCTCTTTCTTCTACACATCCATTTAATTTAATTCACGTATTTACTTGTACAAGAAGAATAATATCCTTTGATATATTATAGGATGAAGTATAGTGCATTCAAATGTCCGTGAATATTTTACGAACTTTTTGTACAGCTATCAGGCAGTCTTGGTACCCTAAATTTGACACTTGGACACACAACATCTTATACACGCGATCAAGGTCACATAAATCATTCTCCACAAACTATCAGGGAACATTAAGTGGAAGGTGTTTTTAGAGAATTGTGTGATACCAGATTGGCACTCAACTTAGAGAAGTGTTGTGAAACCTGCTTGGCACGTACCTATCATATTTATTTTACATTTCAGTCATGTTCATCATGGACAGGATTCAGTGCAGTGCCCATGATAACCATAATTGGAATGTCATGTTAAGAAGAAAAAGACTATTGGGTTAAGCAACCAGGGCCTCGATAAACTCTTAAAAAATAAGAGCAGCAATTGACAAGTATGGCGCACGCCACTCACCTCTGAGAGAGAGAGAGAGAGAGAGAGAGAGAGTGGTTGTCATCCCTAGCTTCCATTATCAATTGCAACATTTCACAAGGGACGTATTTGTTCAATTCCAAGTTTCCAACGTCTTTGTCTCCCCCATGAACTTTATGTAACCTAACTCATAAATCTAACAGTTTATTTCCTCAAAATAAATTTGCCATGGTACGGGCTGTATTGTCCATTCATCTCAAAAGTCCTCACTCATATTTCTCATTGGAAATGTAGCTCCAGAAGTTGTCTCGTTAAATATTAAATTACAATCCTGATAAAAGTTAATGGAGAAGAATGATACTGCATCAAGGCTTCTAGGGGCTCTAGATCCTAAATTGCTGACATCTATATCTGCAAAACCTTCCGGGTGCATAAAAACTACTCATAAGGAGTTTTGAAAATAATTGTTGAAGTATACGATCACTTGGAAGATGTGGGATTGTTGTGTGAACCACATACCTACTAAAGTTTGAAATCAGCTCAGACTTGTGTGGAGCTTGTTCAAGTTTTTTGAAAACTATTATCCTAAATGAGCAGAGCTTGATGAACACAAGTCTTAGGTCATGAGGCTAATAAAAATCCACCTTAATTAACTGTTGGGATTTTAAGGGCTCAAATCCCCAAATAATAAGATCAACTAATTTTGGCTACCAAACGGTAAACCACGTAGTCTTCAATCCACAAAAGCAAACACGAAAAGAACAAAAACAACCAAATACACAAGGATGCATGTGGTTCGGCAAACTGCCGATCTCTACGGGAGAGAAGAATCAATTCACTATACTCTTTAAATACGGATTACAAGATTCACTCCCAATATAACAATATCTGTGGCCTCAAACTGAACCTCTCACCATATCTCTAGACTCTCTGATCTCTAAAACTAAGCCTCACGCTCTGTATTAGACGTTCTCTCATATATCCTACAACTCTCATGGACACCTTAATTTATATTAGTAGATAGCTTCTAATTCTGTTAGGAGAATAAACCCTAATAGGAAGGTAGTAATTCAAGCAATTCTTTCCCGCCAAGGTTAACAATAAAGGAAACCAAGAAATTAGCAGCATAACTAGGAACGTGCTAAAATAGGCAGCACTAAAATAATTAGCCGCTGGATGCCTGTCCGTATGGGAGTATCCCAAAATTCGATACACGAAACCCAACAATCTCTACCTTGGCTAGAATTTCTTAACCATCTTAAAGAACTGTTAGTTGCCTCGACCTGCACCACTTTCACTGGAATGGGTACTTCACCTTCTCTGATCATCAATCTGAATGAACTTAGACCAAATCCAAACCTGACTTGAATTTAACCTTTTTGCAATCAACAGGCTTCTCATCTTTGGACAATCTTCCAAACTCCAATTGTTCAGTCTTCTGTGAAGACTCCACTTTCTCTGACACTGCATATTACCCCTGAACTGTTCATGTACTGCCTATAACTTTCTTGTAAGACGAAGATTCTCCACCTTCTCTGACACTCACTAGTTTTTCTGGGTGAGCTTTTCTAACTGAGCTCCACCTTGACTGTTGCACTCTTCTTCTGACATTTTGACACATTCTACCCGTTAATTTGACTAAGCCTCAAATGTCTGTGTCCCGTGCCGTCCCAGCTGGATTATGTCTGTGTGGTAGTGGTAACTCCATCTACCACCGTGTCCATTACCAATCTATAGAGACTATCCACTTTTTGTCCTTTCATGATGACTGAAGATTCTTTGGTGATTTTCATTTCTCCGCTCTTTGCTGTGAACCCATAACTTAGATAATCCAATGTTCATAAAGATCCAAATTTTTCTTTAACCCCAGAACACACTTGACATTCTCCAAAATCCTTACAACCTCGTCAAACATCCTGATTTTAACTGTACCCATTCCAATTGATTGACACACTCAGTCATTGACACACTCAGTCATTGACACACTCAGTCATTCCCCATTAGAACAGTACCCTTGTTGCAAGATTTGTACGAATCAAGCCATTCTTTAACTGGACACATATGATATGAGCATCATGAATCTAAAATCCATAACTTCGACAGAAAGTTCAAATATGAAGAAACTGATAGTACCTCACCGTCTGCCTCATCGTATGACGACTCTTTAGCAAAACTGACAGTTTCTGCAAGCGCTTTACCCTTCTTCTTTTCTTCCAGGTAATGCTTCAATTCTTGGCACTAGCACTTGTAATGACTAGTTTTGTGGCAACAGAAGCACTCTACATTTCTTTTTGCATGTGACTTGGACTGAGATCTACAATTGTTGGAACCTTGTTCACCTGATCTACTCTTTCCTTTGCTTGACTCATATTTTGCCACCAGTACGCCTTCTACATCAGATTTACTGTCCTTCTTCATCTTCACATGTGATAAAAGGGCCCCGGTGACCCCTTCTAACTTTAGAGTGTCCTTCCCGTATATCAAAGTAGTCACCAAATAATTATAGGACATTGGAAGCGATGTCAGGTGGAGGATCGCCTTATCCTCATCATCAACCTTCACTCCAAAACCGGATAACTACGTGATAAACATATTATACGTATTCAGATGTTCCAATATATTTGTACCTTCCCGCATCTGCAATCCAAGCAGTTACTTCTTCACGTAAAATTTGTTGGCCAGATTCTTCATGTAAAGATCTTCCAGCTTATGCCAAATCTCACGGGCTATTTCTACATCGAGCACATTATGAATAACATCGTCTCCTATATTCAACCTAATCGAACTCACGGCCTTTCAATCAAGATCATCCCAATCGTCATCGGTTATCTTCTCTTGCTTCTTCGCCTTGCCGAGTAGCTCTTTGGATACCCCTTATTGAATCAACAGATCCTTCATCTGCCTCTGCCACAGGGAGGAGTTGTTCTTGGCAATTGCCATTAAACTTTTCAACTTCGTACTTGATGTTCGTCATCTTTACTGCAACTTGTGATTAAGCCAATAAACAGAACTTTGATCTTCAACCACGGCCTTGAATCTTCAACAACCACCGGCTCTGATACCACTTGTTGGAATTTTTAGGTACAAATTCCTCAAAAATTAAGATCAACTGATTTGAGCAATCAAACGAAAACCTACGTAGGCTTCAATCCGTAGTTGCAAAAGTCAAGGGCCTATTTGGTTCCATTTTCAATTTTTACTTTTTAGAAAATTGTTGTTCCAAAAAAATGAAACTACATTTGTTTGCAATTTTTACAAAATAATTTTCAAAAAATGGGTTAAAAAAGAGCTTCAAAATAAAAAAATTAGAAAACTATTAAATGTTTTTCTTAGAATTTTCAAGTCTAGTTTTTTAGAGAAAACAAAAAACACATAACACAATCTCTCCATCATCACGACCTCTCAGTTGTTGTCGCCATCGTTGTCTCACCAGATCTCAATTGTTGTTGTCGTCGTCGTCGACTCACCAGATCTCAATCGCCGTCACCGTTGTCGTCTCACCAGATCTCAATCGTAGTCACTGTTGTCTCACCAAATTTCAATCGCTGTCGCCGTCATCACCTCACCAGATCTCAATCGTCGTCGGCATCGTTGAGCCAAACCTCGAAGTCAGGTGTTGTCGTCGTCATCTTAGTCATTGTCGTTGTCACTTCCTTTTCTTGATTGGAAGAATCAGATAGAGATTCACGTCTTAATCATCGTCGTCGTCCTCCGTGAAGGGCCGCAATTCTTAAACAAAAAATTATGAATGAAATCGACGTCAAAACTATTATTGACATAGTCCTAATCAGGAATGGATCGAGAGGGAACGACGGGGCCACTTTTTTTATAAAAAAAAATTATTATTTTTATTTATTATTTTACGTATAAATAAACATTTTAATATTTTTTACAAGTTTTTGGATCCTAATAGGGCAAATTATTAGCTAGTCTCGAAGTACCATGTAAACGATTTATGTGGTATTTTCGATAAATAAATGATACAACCTACACAACGTGGGACACCATTTGTCTCATAACTACCAACAAATGTGAATTATTATGTCCCTACCGTAAGATTTTCCATTACCATATTGTGTGAAAGCATCACGTAAATTTACCACATAGTGATCCAGGAGCACCGAATAGTTATTCTCCAATAGTAGGATAATAGTTCCGTCATCGAGGATAATGAAATTTTTTCTCTTTATAATCTACTCTATATATTAAAGAGCGGGTGTATAAACACCCTTCGTTATTCATCATTCGTCCTATGTAAAAAGTTTTTTTTAGCATTCGTTATTTGTAAGAAGTTGCTTTCAGCCCTTTTGCCTTCTTTCACGCTTTGTTATGTTTTCGCTTTGTTTTTTTGTCATTTCTTGTCCTATATGAATTTTTATTTACTTTTGTTTATTTTTTTTGGCATTTTAACATACTTGTTAATTATTTTGTAATTTATTTTTATTTCTTGACTATTTTTTTAAATAATTAGAAGATCAACAAAGTTAGAAAAAAAAACAAATAACAAAAAGTATTAGCAAAAAATTACTCAAATAATAAAAAGTAATGACTTTAAGTCAGAATCATTGTCTAAGCTTTAAGCTACATAAGTAAAAATTTTATTTGAAAAATTTTTAAAAAAATTTAAAGCCAAAAGATAATCTATTTATTTACACGAATGATCTTCTCAGTGTACTTCACAAAATAAATGATTCAAATTATTGAAATAAACTATAGATAGACCCTCATATATATATATATATATATGGAGAGAGAGAGAGAGAGAGAAAGAGATGTATTTGATAGATTTTGACGAGTTATCATATTTTTTAAAAATAAAAAAATTATGTAAAAAGCAAAAAACTTAAAAACCTTTTAAATTGAAAATTGGGGATTTTTTGGGTTTTTAAACTTTTAAATTAAAAGACAAAAAAGCAAATTTAAGCACATTGCCAAAGGAGGGCTCAGTACTGGTGGGTTAGGAGTGTAAAAATAGTCCGAGGCCTGATGGGAGCTCGAAATTCGCCCAAAATTCGTCACTATGATGGCCCGCCCCGACCTGTATTGTTCATGGGCTGGGCCTGGGCTGCACCCCCAAGCCCGCCGGGC
>JAULJZ010101236.1:0-11892 GCA_032270985.1 Heliamphora pulchella | reverse complement strand
GTAAAAATACTTTGGGTAAAAAAAAAGAAAAAATTCACTAAATTCGAGAATAAACAACATAAAATTTGATTAGTTAATTTATTATGATTTATATATATATATATATATTTATATTTAGGCATCGCGTGGAATAAAATTTTTTATATGCTTTTTTTGTCATGGTAAAATGTTTTAACGTTAACTTAAATGAGTATAGTGAAATGTTCTAATAGTAGTTCAAACGGGAATATTTGTTTCTTTTTTCTTGTAAAAAATTAAAAAAATAAAAAATTTGATTAAAAAATTAGAAGAAGTTCAAATAAGGTGAAAAAAAAATCATTTTAAATCTTTATGAGGCACTTATTTTTTCATTTTTAATGTTTTTTTTAAATTTCAGTCAAAACAGCTATACTTTTAGATTTATTTTGTTTTCATTATGATAATCACTTATTTATTTTTATTTTTAGTAAAAAAATAAATTATTATATTTTTAAAACTCGTTTAATAGAAATAATTTAAAAATATATATAATTTTCTTGACCAACGCACTATTTGAGATAATGTTAGAATTTATTTTTAATCATTTAAAATGATTTTTTTCATCTTATTTGAACTTTTTCTAATTTTTTATCAAATCTTTTATTTTTAAAAATTTTTACAAAAAAAAAAAGAAATAAGTATGCTCGTTTGAGCTAATGTTAAAATATTTTATAATGCTCGTTTGAGCTAATATTAAAATATTTCACTATAGACAAAAAAAAACTTATAAAAAATTTATTACACGCGATATCTAAATATAAACAAAAAAAATATAAAATCATAACAAACTAAGTAATCAAATTTTATGTTGTTTATTTTCGAATTTAGTAAATTTTTTTCTTTCTTTTACTCAAAATATTTTTACTTTCAAATTTCTCTCATCAAGATTATTCAAAGAAAGTGAATTCTTTTGACCAAAAACTATAAAAAGTTAAAAATTAATATTTTTTATCAAAATTAAAAACTTAAAAATAAAAATAATTTAATAAATTGAATTTTATGTTTTTATTTTACTTATTTTTGTATTTAGTAATTTTTTATTTTTTAATTACAAATTTTTAAATAAAATTTTGTAATTAAAAAAAACAAAAAACATTAAATTTTCCGTTCAAAAGTTAACGAAAAGTTAACTAAAAGTTAACTTTTGAATTTATGTATTATAAAAATAAAAATATAAAAAAATATAATAATATAACTCTTAAATACACGGAGTGCATGTGTAATATATCTAAATTATATTAGTATTTTTGTTGAAAACTCGGTATATCTGCAAGCATTGTTGGCACCTGTAATGCTGCAATGGTTATCAGACCATTTATTGTTAAGTATTTATAAAAATCACATTTATTTTTTAAAAAACTAAATGGTGTGTTCTCTATTTGTTTATTTATTATTAAAACAAATGCGTCCCTAATAATATACAATTAAATTTATTTTTTTTAAATAATATATATATTAAAATTTACAAAATAAATAATCTTGATCATCAAAATAGGACGGTCAATTATAAGTGACAACAACATAATGCTGTTCACTTTAAGAAATGCTTAGAACATCCACATAGAGTAGTAAAAGTAGCTTTTCAATTATTTTAGCTAGTTATATAGAAAAAATAACATTTTTTCTATTCATGTTTCCTAAAAAATAATATTTTTCCATTGAAATCAATGTTGACAGATTAAATGCGATAGAACAGAAGTTCAATACCTGACGTCAAGACTTCATTGAAAATTAAAATGGTCAAACAAATCAAGATATTGGAGCAAAAAAATAAAGGATCGAAGACTAATAAAATGAGATTTTATTAACCTTCGCAAAATAAGAACAAATATTATAAGAAAAAAATACTGTCACTCGCCTACGGTTGCTCGACAAATAATGAGCATTCCCTCCTTAAAGATTTTTAAAATATAGAAACCATCTACATTACACTACTCTTAATAAAAAATAAAAAATAAAATAAAAAAATAAAAAAATAAAGATAAAATTTGTTATGGATTGATGAAGTTAGTGCCCTCTACAATGATTACAATATAAATATTTATAAAAATAATTTCATAACCACTAATAACTTCTAATAACCGCTAATAACTACTCCTATACAATATTTGCTCCTACGATGCCAAGTGTTCATTATTCAAGCAACTTTCATTAACTGCTGATTTTCTCTTGAGGCGCCACTTGTCATCGTTAGGTATATTTAATATGAGCATTTTAATTATATAATTATTTTTCATCAAGCCTTTATAAAATATAATAGTCATTAAATAGAAAATAATATTCTCGACATAAAATTGTTAATTATGGTGTAAACAATACCCACAACTCTTTAAGAATAAAAGCCATCGAATTCTTAAAGAATTGTATTATTACACCAAAATTGATTTTTTGATAGTCATAAATCACTAAAATTCTTAGTAAAATTATATTTCAAATCTATCGAATCAAACCACGCTTAAAACGGAGTTGATACGAGCAATTAAAAATGAAATAATGCAATTTAAAATTTTCAGTATAAACAAACATGCCCTTAGAACCATCACATGTTTCGTAACATGCACCTGATTAGTTTTGTCAACCATAACTTGTTTTCCAGCGTGACTCGTGTTTGCAGCTGGTGCGACTCGTGAAATAAAACTAAGAGGGTGTAAATTTTCTTGGCTTGCATCTTCAGCATTTTGCATTTTCAGCTTGTTCATGAGTGTGACAATCTAGAGATCTTACTCTTCGATAGTCTTTGAGAACTTATCAATAGCACGGGCCATGGTTGCCAACTATTTTTTCAAAGAAATCGTGTCGATATTCAAAACCTGCATAGCCACTGAATAAGACAATTCTAACTGATTCGACGAGAATGAGTTCCTTGGACTGGTAGGTGACGAGTCCGAGCGCGATCCAATGCTTGAGTTTGCATTCGAGATTGAACGAGATGGGCGAGAAGACAGACTTTCACGATGAGAGTCTTCTGCAAGTAAAATGAGCTTCTTGGTGTCCTTTCCATCGCTTATCTTTGTACCACGCGAAGCAGGGGCAGTGATGCTTGCGAACTTGTCATGCGCCGTTTTTTATGAGTTGGTAGTCATCGTGGCTGCTTTGTTCGCGAGGAAATTAGTCATCTTAGTCTTGCTACGGGTTACCGGTCCCGTTGATGAGTTGTTATTGTTTGAGACAATGGCGATATTCTTGCCCATGTTCCTGGTGGTCTGCGTAAGCTGAACTTTTTTGGAGGCCATTTCTGAAGATGAAAGATTCGAACTTAACATTGGAGAAAGTGATGAGAGGCAGAGGGTCTCACTAGGCGTGCCAAATTTGTAACACACAAATTTCGAGCCTGCAATAAATAACACGAAAAAAGAAAACACAAAATAATATTTTATTGATTTTAAACTAAAGGGTATAATCCTCTGTGATTTAACACCGAAAATAACGGTGAACCTCTGATTCGATCTCTGAAAAGGTTAGAATTTGACAGCTGCTATAGCTTATTGTCGAATCAACCTAATTGATAACTTTAGTCTTCGAATTTAGAAGGTCGAAGAAAACGGCCTTGATTGAGGGCTTGAAAGCTTGGTCTCGAACAACGCTTAGAAGTGTTGACTCTATGAAATTTGACTCGCAGAGTGTTTTTGGTGTCTGAACTTGTAGATAAATTAGCACGTTGTTGAAGTGCTTGATGATCCTCCACGAAAGCTTTGAGAAGAATTTTGAGTAGAGCTTCAGGTAGAAAGAGAGAACTTTGAAGAGTTCTTGAGAATTCTCTTGATCAAAAAGATCACATCCAAGTGAATGAAAGTCTCTATTTATATGCTCAAAAGAGGGAACTTAAATTTGGAAACCCCTTAATTTTGAATTCTTTTTTTTTTGTTTATTTGATTTAATTTCATGAATGGGAGAAAATAAATATTCTTTTTGTGAAGATAAATTCAAATTTAAATTTGGATTCTCTCTTTTATAATTTTGAATTTGATTTTGACACATGGCGTTGTGAGCCCGTGTCTTTTAATCAATCATGAAAATTTATTAATCGTGATTAATTAAACGGTAATTAAATTGTGTCAATATTTTAGTGTCTACAAACATTTTTTCCATCGAGATCGATATCGACATGTTAAATATGATGGAGTGGAGGTTCAATGTCTGACTTCAAAACCTCATTGAAAATTAAAATAGCCTAACAAACCAAGTTATTGTAGTAAGAAAATAAATGATCGAAAACTAATAAAACGAGATTTTATTAATCTTCGTGAAATGAGAACAAATATTACAAGAAAAAACTATCACCACTCGTCTACGGTTGCTCGGCAAATATTGAGCATTTCCTCTTTGAAGATTTTTAAAAAACGGGAACCATCTATATTACGCTACTCCTAATGCAAAATAAAATATAAAAGAAAAGAAAAGATAAAATTTATTGTGAATTGATAAAGCTGGTGTCCTCTACAATGACTACAATATAAATATTTATAGAAATAATTTCATAACCACTAATAACTTCTAACCGCCACTAATAACTACTCCCATACAATATTTACTCCTACAACGCTAAGTGTTCATTTTTCAAGCAACTTTCATTAACAATTGATCTTCTCTTGACGCGACATTTGTCATCATTAAGCATATTTAATATGGGTATTTTAATTATATAATTATTTTTCATTAAGCCTTTATAAAATACAACTGATCATTAAATAGAAAATAATATTCTCGATCTAAAATTGTTAAGTATTGTGTAAACAATTCATTTTCCATTTATTTCTTATTAAAACAAAATGCGTGATTAACAATATACAAGTTTCAGCTATTGATGTTGTATTTTGTCGCTACCTAATAGAGAAATCTCTTCTATATCACTCAACAAAAGAAAAAATTCCATCAAGATAGATTGAATCAACTACCAATACTTCAACTAAAGAGACAAGAAAATAAGGGTTCAAAAGCACAAAATGAAAGAAATGCACATTAGTCTCCTTGAAGAACAAAGTCCAAGGTAAAGAAAGAAATATAGAGTGGATTTCTAGTTGCTTAGCATGGATTGGTATAGCTATCCCCCTTTGCTAGTTGAGGCTTAGCCTTTTGACTCTGTTAAGTTTGTCTTTACTTTTCATGTCAAGCGTATTAAAACAAATGTGTACTTAATAATATATAATTAAATTTATTTTTAAAAAAAATTAATATACGTACTGAGATTTACAAAATAAATTATTTTGATCATCAAAATAGGACCCGTCAGTAACAACAAGTGACAATAACATGACACTGTTCACTTTAAGAATGTGTAGAAGCCTAAGAGCATCCACCTAGTAAAAGTTACTTTTCATTTCAATTATTTTAGCAGTTATATACAAAAAAAAAATGGTGTATTCCCTTTCTATTTTTTTCTTATTAAAACAAATTAATGTGTGCTTAACAATGTACAATTAAATTTATTTTTTTTAAAAAATAATACACATACTAAGATTTACAAAATAAATTATCTTGATCATCAAAATAGGGCCCGTCGATTACAAGTGACAATAGCGTGACGTTGTTCGCTTGAAGAATACGCAGAAGCCTAAGCATCCACAACAAACTAGTAAAAGTTGCTTTTCAATTATTTTAGCTACTTATATACAAAAAAAATGGTGTATTCCCTTTCTGTTTATTTTTTATTAAAACAAATGCACGCTTAACAATATACAATTAAATTTATTTTTTAAAAATAATATACATACTAAGATTTACAAAATAAATGACCTTAATCACCAAAATTGGGCCGTCGGTTACAAGTGACAATAACATAACGTTATTCACTTTAAAAATGCGCAGAAGCCTAACAGCATCCACTTCAACTAGTAAAAGTTGCTTTTTAATTATTTTAGCTAGTTATATACAAAAAAAAAAGGTGATGTATTCCTTTTCTGTTTATTTCTTATTAAAACAAATGTGTGCTTAACAATATACAATTAAATTTATTTTTAAGAAATAATATACATATCGAGATTTACAAAATAAATAATCTTAATTATCAAAATAGGACCCTTTAGTTACAAGTAACAACAATATGGCGCTGTTCACTTTATGAAATGCGTAAAAGCCTAAGAGCATCCACATCAGACTAATAAAAGTAGCTTTTCAATCATTTTAGCTAGTCATATACAAAAAATAAATGGTGTATTTCCTTTATGTGTATTTCTTATTAAAATAAATTTGTGTTATTAAATTTATTTTTTAAAAAATAATATACGTATTAAGATTTACAAAATAAATAATTTTGATCACTAAAATATGATCCATCAGTTATAAGTGAGAACAACACGACGTTCACTTTAAAAATTACGTAGAAACTTAAAAGCATCTACACATAAGACTAGTAAAAATAATTTTTCAATTATTTTATATAAAAAATATTGTACTTCAACAGCCTCAATAAAGATTAGCTTGTGTTTGACTTAGTTTTTTTAATAGGTTTTTTAGCGTTTTAGTTTTTTTTTATAAAAAAGTAAATGTAAAAAGATACAAAAATAGTCAATTGATTATAAAAAGAGGCCAAATTAATAGGTTTTTTAAAACATTTTTAAGCAAAATTTTTTTTAAAAAAAGCTAACCCAAAAAGTAGCTTTTCAGTTATTTTAGCTATTTATATACACACAAAAAAATGTACTTCAACAGCCTCCAAGGCTAGTTAATTTTGCAGCAACCGAAATGACTCAACAAGCCAATAATTTAATAAGCAACTCATGCCATGTCTTCAATTTTTTTCTTTATTTTTTTTTACTACCATAAATTATCGAGAATTTAACATTTCTCTTGATATTAATTATTTTTCATTTAATATCATATATTAGGTATAATTTATTTAAATGACGTAATTTAGAAATTATACACCGGTAAATAACATAAGAAATATTTGAATCACACATCTCTCTTAATTCCTATTTTATCTAACAAAACAAACACCGAGATAAAGCATGTCGAACTCATAATTCTAATTCTTTCATCAAATTCCACAAACAAACATAGCACAAGCAAGCCTCCTCTAAAAATTATTGAGACGTGATTTGAAATAATTGTTTATTTATTTATTTTTTTTATTCTTTTGTCAAATTTTTATACTCTTTAAAATCCTTACATCGAGATGAGTAGAAAAGACAGAAAAATTGGTCAAAACAAAAAATATATATAAAAAACCTAAAATAATACATTTAACTTTTTTCTTATTTTTGTTTTTTATTTTTCTTTTTGATTTCTCCCATCTAGATGATTTCAAAAAATATATATAATTAAAAGATGCAAAATAATACCCAAAAAAATATAAGAAATGTAATTAGTCATATAATTTCTGCAATGACTATAGCCCACTGGGTGACTTTATATTTCGGTAATTCATGATTAGTCATGGGTTTTAATGTATTTTTTCATCCCTGTATTATGTTAAAATCTTAGGGCACATGATGGTCGAGAGTACGTTAAAAAAATCTTTTTGAATATTTTGCCCGTTAAAACACATATAGCACGAAATATTTCTAGTTGGACAATGTTGGTTCATTCTTAGGATGTGTTTGGATTTCTGATTAAGAAGGAACTATACAACTATATAATTTAATCCAATCATGTCATCGCATAGGAAAGAATTAAAAATGTATCATATCTCTATTCTATATTTGGAGTAAATTCAATAAAATCATATTCAATGCCCCGTTTGGAGTGAAAATATATCGGAATCTCATACACACTCTTATTGGAAATGTAGGAGATAAAAAATAATTCATAATATGTATCGAGTATTTTTATTTATCAAAATTACTATGTAAATAATATTATATAATAGTTGAAAAGTACTTAATTTTTTAAAAATTTGAGACTGGTATAATTACTTTTATCCCCTCGAGGTGCACAAAAAATTCAGAAAAATAGTTAAATCGGTGCAGACCAAATAATTTGATTCAAATCTATATTAAAATAGTCACGTTTTAGTTCTTAATTTTTTAAAATCATTGTATATAATTCAGTTCTCAATTTTTGTTAAAGAAAAATCGGTTATAACCAAATCAGAACCTTTTTTTTATAAGAGTGTATATATTTTATATTTTTATATTACTTATTTTTTTCAAAGCTACTTTAATAATTTTAGTCTAAACAAATATACTAAATAAAATAGAAAAAGTTTAGGGTAAAAGATTAATATAAAATTAAGATTATTACATTCCAATACAAATACAAAAAAGTTGAATATTTAACCATTACTGTGCCATTAGAAAAGGGTTTGAAAAAGGAATTACTTATTTTCTTTGTAATTAACAAACACTGCATTAGACGAAAGCCTAGTTCTTATATTTAGTTTATAATTTAAAATTTTTGAGTAAACATTTAGGCTAAACTTATTTAGATTATATATTTAGTAAAATTAGTTATTTTGAGCTTTAGAAGTAGAAAGCTAGAACCGAACTAAAATCGAACCATTTTTTATGGATTGATTATAGTTTGATTCCACAACTACAAGGGTGTAGTTTTGATTTCATAATTTTTGAAATCATAACTAATGATTCAATTCTTAAATTTACTTATAACCAAATCAACATATATGATGGGGTAGTAGTTTTCTTGAAATACTACAATAACCATGCCAATTCTTCCATCTACTCCTTAGCTTGTATGGTAAAATTTAAGGGAAAAAATTACTAACATAACTTGTCTCTATTATACTACTCTAGTTTTTGGGTTTTAAAATACCAAAGCTTTATTTGTGTTATTTGTGCTTGACTCATTTTTAGGGGAAAAAATAGTAAATATTGTCAATTTGTATAGCATCAACCTTAAGAAATTGGTTCATGGATGGAAATGAAGACTTCAAGGACTATTTTCCTTCTCTACAATTTTTTCCTTCTGGACAAAGATCATTTAGTGTAACAAAAAGGGAAAAAAATTGAACATCTAAGGGTGTAAAGTGAAAACGTTATGAGAAATTGCCTTTTTAAGGCAATGAAAATTTATGTTAGTAAAGAAGGAAAAAAAAAATTCAAGACATAATGTCGGATGCTTAATGACTTGGTACATGCGAAATTTGGGATCTATGTTGTACATTAATACACAGCACAGTGCTGTGAAGGCTAAACAATTTAATTTTAAAATATATTTTTATGATCGAATTTATTTATTATATATGTAGAACTCATCGAGTTAATTTGTTATTCACATAAAAATAAAGTCGATCTGCTATCGTTATTAATAACTTGAGTTTAAACTTTTGAACCACTTTTTGGACTTAATATTCAAATTATTAGGCCAATTTTCAACTTTGGTTGCTAGAAATGATATCAAAATCAACTCTAATCCCATGAAGAAGTCTGTGGTAGTGTGAATAAAGAAAAATAGAGATTTCATAATTATATACCTTCTACATGTTAATGGGCTATTTTGTATTCGCTAATAGTCTGTTATCAACCACGCCAACTAGGGAAAGATTTGAGCCATGTGATGAAAACGCCACATCTTTGAGTGAAAAAAAATTTGATTTTGCATCCCACATCGGTAGAAGATAAAAAAACTTAATCTAATATATATTGAAATAAGTAGAATATTATTAATAACTTGTGCTTAAGTTTTTAAATCGCATTATTACTTTCTTATTCAAGTTATTGAGCAGGTAATCCAATAAGATTAGATTGTTTGAGTTTCCTAGTGGATACATCCATCTTTTAGTATGTAAACTTTTTTGGGATTTTGGATACATCCAATGTCATACTATGTACACTATTCTTTACCTTGTGGAGAACAGCTGGAAGATGTCTGCCAAAGAAAATGGAAAATGGAAAATGGAAAATGAGAGGAAATGAACTCCATTAAGGGAAACTGAAAGCTTTAACTAAAGTCTAGATAGATATGATATGATGGCTTGAAGCATTTTGAGAAATAGGTGAATTGTCATGGCATATAAGAATACCATAACCGCACAACAAATAATAAATATAAGGCTAAAGATGCAGAGTATAAAGAGTTAAAACTACTAATTACATCCAGAGATTTCCTAAATCATGTGAATATATATTATAGTATCAACGGATCAAAAAAATATACTAAGTTTACCTGAAATACTAAAATTGAAAGAAGCTACAGACGAGTCGAGAGGCTTCACCTTTTTAGGGTAGATTCAACTTTTGCTCAGAGGGACACGTATTCCTTCTCAATTTTTAAAATTTATATTTTTATTTATAAAAATATGTTTATGAAAACAAAATTATGTTAGTGTTCTTCTTAAATTATGAAAGTACCTGCCCTTTTTTATTTTTTGAAAAAAAAAATATGTAGTCGTGATGCATGAATCTTAGAATACATTTTTTTAGAATATTTTAGTTTTAATACATAAGATTTATGTGTTGAATATTTTAATTGTGCTAAAATTAAAATCTTAAATCTATTTTAATTTCTTTTTTGCTAAAAGTACGTACTCATATGACAACGGCTATTAACTAACACAGCCAGGCCTCTTGTGCATGAAAAAGGACTCATATTGGCCGAAAAAGCAAACGGAAAGAAAAAAAAGAAAGAAAGAAAGAAAAAAAGAAACTATTTTAATTGTACTAAAATTAAATTCTTAAATCTATTTTAATTTCTTTTTTGCTAAAAGTAGTCGTATGACAGGCAGTTATTAATTAACACGGCCGAGTCTCTTGTACATGAAAAAGGACTTGCACCGGTCCGAAAAAACAAACAAAAAGCAAAGAAAGAAAGAAAAAAACTTCTCAACGAGGAGACAATTAATTGTTGGCGGAGGTCCGGTCATAGAGGAGAAAAGCAAGATGGATTAGATGAGAATCAGATATTTTAGTCAAAACAAAGAACAAATTGGATTCATATTTCTCATCTCAAATATTCTTGTGTGGAGGAGACGCCAGTGGGGCCACCGGCGGCGGCAACGCTCAACTTGACTACTTGAGGGGCAAAATTACGTTGAAGGTACTTTATGTTTGGTTTATTTCGTACATAGAACGAGTTTTTTAAGTAAATATGTTTTAAATGATTGTTTGACTACCAAATTGCTTGTATTTAAAGGTACAGTCAAATATTGTTTGACACTAGCAGCACAACGACAGTATATCGTGAGAGAATGGGGAGCGCAAGAGAGAAAACGAATGAATTCTTCTTTGAGAAGGGAGAAAATTTAAAATGAATCATTTTCTGTAAGAGAGTGAAAATTTCATTTTGTGTTTAGTCTAACTTTTTTTTTTTTTTATAGATTTTTTGGCTTTTCGGAAAAAAAAAAGTAAATGTCAAGAAATGTAAAAAAAATCAATTAATTATAATAAAACACCAAATAAGTACCCATTAAAAAATTTCAAAAATATAAGTTTTTACCTGTAAGTTCTAAACTTGAATTAATTTTAGTTGTTTTTTCAAAATGTTTTAAAAATAGAAAAATTATTTCAAACAAATCTATCCATTTTCTCCCAAAATGTATTAGAATTAAATTTTCAACTAATAAATCTTTAATATAATTCATGTGATCTTGACTAATTAAATACATTAAATTAAAATAAATAAATAAATATATATATATACACTAGTAAAGCCGATCGTGCTACGCACGGTCACTATTTTTGTATCGCTACTAATTAGATTAATAAATTGTATATTTAAAGAGTGCTGCTACCCTTACCGAAATTTTTTACCGAAAAATTTGATTCTACTACAACTGAGAAAAATCATCGTCGATAACTTGAAAATCGCTCTACAGCAGTTCCACCCCTTGCCTAATTCCATCGGGAAGTTTTCTTCGTTTATTGGCTTAGTTTTTAAGATTAACCTCCACAATTTCACATTCCCGAGTCCCCATATCAAGCTGATCAGTGCTAGGCGTCATTGTAAGAAGAGTCGTTTCCTTCTTCAGAAACACCTTCA
>JAULJZ010101215.1:0-11892 GCA_032270985.1 Heliamphora pulchella | reverse complement strand
AAACTCTTTTAGAATCAAAGTGCGAATATAAAGATTAGTTAAAACTATTTGATTACAAGATTTAATACTTTTCTTATTTAAAAAAAATACAAGAATCAAATAAAAAAAAAGAGATTAAATACAAGAGTGTGTGTGTGTGGTTTAACAATAAACAATTAGATGATAAATAAAAAAAGGTAAAGCAGGAGAAAATCAACACCACAATTTTACAAGGTTCGGCACAATGGTCTACGTCCTTGCCTCAAGCCAACCGCTATGAGGATTTTACTATCTCTCCTTCAAATAGGCAGAGGAGCCTCTCTCCTTAGTTTAGGCGGAGTAGCCTCTCTTGAGAATGTACCCTTCTTAAGTCAACACAATCCTTGTAGGCGGATTAGCCTCTTTTGAGAGTCACCTTTCTCAAACACTAATCAACAGGAAGAACGAAACTAAAGACTACAAAGAATGCTCCTTGGATGAGCGAATAAGTACAACAATGAAACTCTGATCTCACTTCTCAATAAAATATGACTATGAAGCTCAAGAAAAAGCTAAAAGATTTCTCTCAAAAATATGTATGAAAAACTTAAGAATTGAAGAGCAGTGAAGTAGTAAACAAGAGAGAACGTTTAAGAGGATTGAGTGAGTAAAACAATGGCTTAAACCCTCTATTTATAGGCTCCAAAAATTATCTAGCCGTTAGGCTAAATATGGAATTTTTAAACTAGCCGTTTTCGAAAAAAATTCGAATTTTGAACTGTTCGGTCGACTGAAGAAACTCATTCGGTCGATTGAACTTGTGTAGATCTGAAAACTTATTTTTGGTAGCCTATTCAGTCAACTGACCCTTATTCCTCAATCGACTGGATCATTAAAAATCTACATTTTCATTTTCCAAAAAGGTTTGATCATGATTCTTTTGGAAAAGTGTTTTTAAGATTCCTATGAGTTTCAAAGTAATAATCAAGACATAATGAGCATATAAAAAGATCCTAACAAAATTAAATTTACAACATATTCTTCAATCTTCAATGTCTTAATCCTTTATGCATTTGTTCCACAAAAACTTGTCTCCAAATGATCTTGATTTTGAATTATGCGACATAGCTTCCACTGTATATCTTGAATTGTGCTAAGTGTATATTTTCTGTAATCAAACTCAATTTGCACAATTAGATATATATAAGTTTGTTATCATCAAAATCGTTTATTGAATCCTTGTTAGGCCAACACATGAGACTTGTTAGCCTTTTAAAATAACCTCATGAGAGGTAATATAATTGCCTTGAATATTTTTTTGGGGTCTTTAAATAGGAATTCTATATGTAAGATTGGAAAAAAAATTATTCTCATTCCAGATTTTATTAAAAAATAGATCCCATTTTATGTTGTCATACCTGATATGTCTCTAGCAACAGCCAAACATCGAAACCTCCAAGCCCCCCGCCGTCGATCTGCTTCTTCTTCTTTGGCGTCGACGACGGTGTCCTTCTTCTTCTTTTTCTTTAGCACTGATGTCAACGCCGATCCTGTCGAAACCCTAGCCCCCCACTGTCGACAACGATCTGCTTCTTTTTCTTCTTCTCCGTTGTCGATCTCCTCCTTATATAGTGAGGTCATTGGAGGGTTAGGGCTTATGAGGAAGGAGATAAAGAAAGCGATTCTTTCTCTTTTAATTGAAAGATTTCTAAGAAATTTCTCATAACAGTTAACTAAGAAAATTCTTAGTTTAAATTTCTTAAGAAATTTTTCACAACATTTAATTGAGAAAGAGAGAAAATTTCTCATAATATTTAATTTAGGAATTTCTCTTGCGTTTAATTAAGAAATTTCTCAGTTTAAATTTCGAGAAAAATTTCTTAGACAAATTTAAAGTGAGAAATTTTTCAATTAAATGAAAATTTTCTTAGTTAAAAAGAAAAAAAAAAGGATGAAGAGGATGATGAGGCCAGATCTATGCGCGAGTGGTCGACGGTGTCCAAATCTAGAATCGGCGATTGGTTTTTATGGTGGGGTGGCTGACGGTGGTTGGCGATGATGGAGTGGATGACAGTGGTCGACGTCGAGGGGAAAGTTTCTAACGGTGGTCGACAAGGTTTGGGATGGAGATTTAATAGTCACCGACGAAGGCGATGGTGGACTAGTCGAAGGTGGTCGGTGGTGATGAAGAAGTGGCCGATGGTGATCGGCATCCAGTGGGGAGTGGCCGATGGTGATCCAGGTCAGCTAGTGTGTGTAGATCTGGTGGTGATGGAAGTCGGCTAGGGTTTGTTGATGGTAAGGATGTAGGCATCGACATGCAAAGGACAGCTATGGGTATATTTGTCCTATTGTAAATGAGATTTTAAAAATTAGTATTAAAATTTTAAAAAATTTAGTAATGGGACTAAATCTTCTACAAATCTAAAAATAGGACTAATAATTAATTAATCATATTCTTTTCTTTTTCTTACTAATATAATACCAAAATAATCACAAATATATCTTTTTGCCAAAGATCGTATCCATATACAAGAATACTCATGTTTATAACACGTTTCAAAACTCGTGTTTATAATACCTTTGCTGAAGAATATTACAAAACCGACTCCACTTTTCATAATAAAGATATTTATTTATTAAATAAAGATAAATAAATAAATTACAGAGAAGAAAGGGGGTGTGCTAATAATGACATATGAAAGTAGGATTTTGTGCGGTTTACAAATTGAGGGCTTGTTCGGCACAATCAAAACCAAGTGAATTGGCCCAATACTGATGACCCCAAATAGGATTTGGGCCAAGCTCCTCGCCGCTGGACACACTGAAGGCTCCTTGCTCCGCCACCCAACTCCTACAAGGCAAAGAACACCATTAGTGCCCTTCGGTCTGGTTTGACCGGCAGGCACTCCGACGCTCAAGTTAGATATCTCTCAGGGAGGTTTCTAGTCAAGATCTTGGGCTAAGCATTGTGTACCTGTGGTTTGGGAGTGCCTTCCTTTATATAGGGGTCGAAACCTCATGAGGCTGAATCCTCTTAGGATTCTGCTTCTTATTCTTAAAAGATTGTTCCCTATCCTGATGCGATTCTGATTTGTTTTCATCTTGTATATCTGATCAAATCATATACAAGATGGAAACTTGCTGAGTTATCTTCTCTTTTGGAGCCGTCATGGGCTTCACTTGGTCCGGGCTGCCCCTTTTTGGGGTGGTCCAAACTTGCTCAGGCCAAATAGCTGGTGGTTCAAGTTCTTGAAATAGATAATCAATCTGTTTTTAGACTGGCCTCCTTTTTGGGACTTTGGTCATATTTATTTGGACCGGGCCTTAGGCCCACTGCCTTTATCCTCCCTCAACTGCCCCCCAACTCTGGTTCTCGTTTGGCCGGCCAGCTTGGGGGAGATCCAAAGTTGAAGATCTTGTTCAGTCAAGAGTCCCTTTTGTTCGGTCATACTGTTCGGGATAGGTGTTTTGGGTGCTAAAGTCACAAAGAGTGCTTCGTTGTTCAGAGTGATTTACTCGGCTCTTCGGGTAATGGTTAAGCTACCCAGACCCCTTGGGCTCCTCTCATGAATGATGACGGCTGGCCTTGAGCCTTGTGTTGCTGACGTGGCGTGTCTTAAGTGGCGCATGGAAGCGGTGACAGACATCAATTAATGATTATTCGCGTCGTTTCAAACCTACGGCGCATAAAATGCGCCTGTCGTTTCAAACGATGGGTATAAAAACCCTCTGCGACATCATTTCCGTTCTTTTTCACCGTTTCTAACTCTTACAAGTTTATCTCTCATCCTCTAACGAAAAGAAACCCCAATTTTCGGCGAATATAAAACCCAATCTTCGGCGAAGGACCTTTTCCAGGAGCTAGCATCGAAAGTTTCGATTCCTGTGGAGCTGCAGTGGCTTTTAATCCTTTAGTAAGCTTTCCCAAAAAACTCTTCTCGCTGTTTTTCTTTCGCCTTAAGGCAAGTTTGCTCTTTTTGCTTTGAATTTTTGCTCAGTTCGCTTCTTCCTTTCTTCTCTAATGGGCAAACTCCAAAAGTTGGTATTGACGCCGGCGAAAATGCTTGAATTTCAGCGTCGATATAACGTTCCAAATAATGTTGGCATCACTCTGGCTAATCCCGACGATTCCCAAGAAGGGAATTGGGAAAAGCTCTCTCTTCCACTTGTAGCCATAGTGGAAAGGGGTGTTCGGTTCCCGGTTCATCCCCTTCTTCAGACGGTTCTTCGGCATTACCAGGTGAGCTCCATGCAAGTTTCCTCTAATGTTTTTAGAGTGGTCATGGGAGTTATAGAGTTGAACAGTATTCTAGGTACCAACATTAGTATCTGGGATATAGTTTACTGCTACAATATAGTGAAACATTTAACTGGATCTTATTACCTCAAAGCGAAAAGAGCAGCCGAGAAGCTTGTCATCAAACTACCAGACTCCGGTAAGGATGTCGATGACGACTTCCTGTATATTAGGGGCAATTTTGAGTTTGGCCCTGGGGAGGAGCAGGATATTTTCACCATCCCACGTAAAGACGGGCTAGGGCCTGGTAGTATTCGACTCCAAATATTTGTTCTTTTGTCCCAATCAATTTAATACTGCTACATGTTCTTATCCCTTTCTCTTTTTTTTTTTGTTTGGTGTAGGTGTAATCGCTAACAATCTAGCCTGGGGTCCTTTGCCCGTTGTACACCTCGAGGACTTGAAGAAAGTTTGGGAGTACAGCGGTGTTCCCCAGCAATGAGGACTGGGAAGGGCAACCCATATCCTTTTGAAATGCATCCCGACCTATAGAAAGCTTCATCCGACCAAACACTTCTGGTGTTTGGGTTGTTGCCGCCGCCTCTGCACCCATCGTGGTCCCTAAGGCAATGTCCTTCCATTCACCAGGGCAGAGAGGTAGGTTACGATTGCTCAGCCCTCCTTCATAGCTGACAAGCCTGGGCCTTCATCCCCGGGCTACACAATCTCTATTTCCTCATCTTCTTCTTCGGCAGACTCTTTAGATCTAACCCGTATTGAAGAGATGGCTAAAAGGAAAGCCCCTGCTGCCGACCTGACCAAGTTTCTCACACTCGGTGATCCTAAGAAGAAAGTTACTATTACTGCGGCCGTGGAAGATGCTCGGTAGGCAAAGGCCACCGATCTGGCTGCTGAACTATCTGGGGACAGAGCCCCTACCCCAAAAAGATTGAAGAAGTCCGTGGAGACTGAGGTTGGTGAGAGGGCCAAGGTCTCCGAGGGCTCGAAGGAGAAAGGAAAGAAAGGTAAGGGGAAAGAAAAAATGGCTGCTGGATGCCTGGAAGGGGGTCCTGAGCCGTGGACCCCCGTTTTGGAAAAGGGGGGACGCCCTATAACTGTTGAAGACAAGGCCGAGTCCCCAGAAATAGCCTTCGGTCTTTCAAAGGTGCTGCTTTTACCGGCAGATATGGAGGAAGTCCGAAAACTTCTTCATGAGAAGTTAGTCAAATCCACCATCCGTCATTCAATCCAAGTTTTGCACTTTTGGCTTAGTCGTTTCCTTTCAGTTTTACCCTTGCTCTCTTTTTCACTTTTTTGATGACCTTGTTTGATTCTTTTTCCACCAGAGCTTGCAGCGTATGATGGCGATGGTGGAACATGTCAAGGTGCAACAGGGCGAGCTCACAAAGCTCTGCCAGGTCAATTTCAATTACCTCAAATAGATCAGCAAGTTGGAAGCCAGTCTCCAGGAAAAGACAAAGGCCGCTGATACTGCTCGGGTCAGGGTTTTCGAGCTTGAAATTATGAAGACTGCCCTGAAGGGACAGCTGAAGGAAAAGTAAGACCAACTCTTGGCTTCCCAGGCCCAGCTTGGCAAAACTGAAGCCGAATTGGCTCTTTCCAGTGAGAAGGCCTATGCTGAAGGGGTTGCTGAGGCGACGGAGAATTACAAGGGGCAGATCCCCAAACTTCAAGATATCATTTTTGCTACTGCATTAGAGGCTACTCTGCAAGCAACAGGGGTTGAGGCCACCTCCTCCCAATACACCGAGGTCCCCTTGCCTAGCAAGCAAGTGGTGGAGGAAGAAGTAGCAAGGGAAGCCGAGGGTGCTGCCGTAGAGCAAGGCCAAGGTGAGGCGGTCATGGCTGCCCCTACTGCTGCCGAAGAAGTGGGGACCCCTGTTGAAACAACCGAAGACTTCTTAGCCGTCCCTTAGGAGCATTCCCCACTTGATGCTAATTATTTTGTTATTGCCCTTCAAGGCCTGTGCTTGTAGCTTCGAGAGTTTCAGCCCCTCTTCTATCAATGAAAAGAATTCTTTTATTTCGTCTTGGTCTTCATACTTGCGCTTGTCATTCACTTTAGACTGAGTCATCCATTTAAGACTTTACGTCCTAAGCATGGGATCGTCGTCCATACTTGGGGTTAGTTTTGTTCGGATGAACGACTATCTTAGCCTTTCTTATTCATCTCAAGTATGGGACCAGCATCCATACTTGAGGCCAAATTAGTTTGGATAAAAATCGAACTTAGCCTTTTTAGGCTTAATCGTCCTAAGTATGAGACTAACATCCATACTGAGGGCTGAATGAGTTCGGATGAAAGTCGAACTTAGCCTTTTTAGACTTAACCATCCTAAGTATGGGATCAACATCCATACTAAGGGTTAGATGAGTTCGGATAAGCATCGAACTTATCCATCTTAGGCTTAATCATCCTAAGTGTGGGATCAACATCCATACTGAGGGCATAATTAGTTCGGATAAGCATCGAACTTAGCCTTTTTAGGCTTAACCATCCTACGTATGGGATCAACATCCATACTGAGGGCGTAATCAGTTTGGATAAGCATCGAACTTAGCCATTTTAAGCTTAATCATCCTAAGTATGGGATCAACATCCATACTAAGGGCATAATTCCTTCAGATAAGTATCGAACTTAGCCTTTTTAGGCTGTTGAAGACATTTACCGTGCTCAGGGTGTGCCCCCCAAGTTTTTGTCAGGAAGATCAAGTGATAAAAACTTCTATAAGTAAAGGAAAAAATTCATGCCGAACAGTGGCGTTTTATTGCAAATAATGAAGAATTACAAGAAACTAGAAGGTTAAAAGTAAAACTTTCAGAGATTGTTTGCATTCCATGGCCTAGGGACTGCTTTTCCATTCATGTCTTCAAGGTGGTACGCTCCAGTGCCAGCCTTGAAAGTTACTCTGTACGGACCTTCCCAATTCGGACCCAACTTTCTCTGGACAGGGTCCTTCATATGACCGAGCACCTTCCTTAGGATCAAGTCTCCTATGCCGAACTCACGGTGCTTCACCCTCTTGTTGTATCCTTTGGCCAAAGTCTGCTGGTAGGCTGCCAATTTAATGGTGGCCATAGTTCTCCGTTCTTTGGCTAAGTCTAGGTCCAAAGCCAGTGTTCTCATATTAGCTTCAGGAGTACTGACATTTGTTCGGATAATAGGTAGTTTGACTTCTAATGGAATGACTGCTTCAACCCCATAAGCTAAGGAGAAGGGGTTGCACCTGTAGATCTCCTTAGAGTAGTTCAGTAAGTCCACAAAACTGAAGGGAGTTCTTTGACCCATCTTCCTTTAGCAGCATCCAACCTTTTCTTCAATCCGTCGATGATGGTCTTGTTGGTGGCCTCAACCTGTCCATTACTCTGTGGGTATGCTGGGGTAGAGAAGTAATTCTTGATCCCCAGTCCCGAACAAAAATTCTTAAATAGTGATCTGTCGAACTGGGTACCATTGTCAGAGATGATTGCCCGGGGGATGTCGAACTGAGTAATGATGCTCTTCCGTGTGAACCTCTTTACGTCAACGTCCCTGATGTTGGCCAAGGGCTCAGCCTCCACCCACTTGGTAAAGTAGTCCGTGGCTACGATGAGGTATTTCCTATTACCGGCGGCCCTTAGGAAGGGGCCCACAATGTCTTAACCCCATTGAGTGAAGGGCCATAGGGTTGTGAGAGGAGAAAAATCTTCGGCTGGGACGTGTTTGTTGGGGCTAAACATCTGGCACTTTTCGTACTTCTGGACATACGGCTCTATGTCTTTTTGCATGTAGGACTACTAGTAACCCTGAGAAATTGCTCTGTGAGCTAATGACCTCCCTCCAATATGGCTGCCACAAATCCTTTCATGTATTTCAAACAAGATGTCTTGGACTTTGTTCGGGTGCACACAGAAGAGGTAGAGCCCGGTGAAGGATTTCTTGTACAGATCTCCCGTACTGGATACCCAAAACCTGGCTGTCTTCTTCCTTATAACCTGAGCTTCTTTCTGATCGGCTGGTAGTTCGTCTTTTACTAAGTAGTTCTTTAGGGGATCCATCTAGATGGGACCCAACTCCAAACAATAGATCTTCTCTTCTTCGTTGATGGTTATGCTCGGTTGCTGGAGGACTTCCATTGAAATCACCCTTTTTTTCCTCAGAGCAAATAGCTGATGCTAAGCATGTCAGAGAGTCAGCATGGCTATTCTCTTTGGATGAAAGCTGGATAATCTCATATTCGTTGATAGTGCAAATTCTCAAGGGGAGTCTTGAGAAGTAGATATAAGTTTGGAAGAAACTGAACTACTATAAATCTTTATGTCTAGTTCACATTTTTCTCTCTTACCTATTTAATTTTACTGTTACACTTTTACTCATGCTTATTCTTATATTTGTTTTTTAAAATTAAAAAGATTTTTTAAAATTTTTTTAAAATAGTCATTATTATTTTAAAATATAATTTACCCTCCTTTTGAGTTGTCTAAAACTAACAGGAATATAAGTTGAAATAATATCTTTATATAAAATGCAGCAAGTGTGTTTTGATACTATTGTCGACATTTATTGAATGCGTAGCAAAATAAGTAGTAATCTTTAAAAATTGATAGGTTTATCCCCAACATTTAAATAAATTTCTCATAAAATATAAACATCTAGCGGCGTTCTTTAACAGACGTCGGTCATAGCTTCCATATTTGGCATTTTTCTTAACTTTCAACATCAACGTTAATTATTCTCCTCAAAATATTTTTCTGACATTCACATAAATGTCAATAAATCCTCAATGGTGTCAAGAAATACTTAGGTGACTCTTTTTAATTGGCATTTAATAAATGTTTCTAATAGTTACCGAGAACTTTGACTGCTCGTAAAGGGAGTTTACAGCGACGTGCGAAGCAGTTAGATGTGCGATTGTGACTAAGCTTGCAATTGTAGTTGTGGGAGTGAAAAATTAGGACATAATTGTATACAACTGGGAGATGTGAAATGATATAAAGGGCATTTTAGTCTTTTTCATTTTAATTGGTCACTTAAAAAGGTTTTAGTCAAATAAAGGGCAAAATTGAAAAAAAAAAACTATTATATGTTAATGGTATGTTTTTGAACAACATTAATAAGCGAGGTTAGTACAAAAATTACAATGAAAGATATTCGGGTAAATTACACTGATCTCTCCTGAAATTCATGAAAACATTAACAACTTTTATGTGATTTTTGAAATGTCACTAATTTTTCTTCTAATTTAGTTTTTACATTAAATTAGTCTAACTGTCAAATTTTCATTACTACTTAGTGAAAAAATTATTTTTCAATGTATATTTTTTATTAGAAATAATATATTAAAATTATTTTTCGTCAAAAATTATTTTTATTATCCTATAAAAAATAATATATTATTTTCTAATAAAAAAATATATATCAAAAAATAATTTTTTCGTTAAGTAATAACGAAAATTTGACAATTAAATTAATTTAATATCAAAATTAAACTAAATAAAAAATTAATAATATTTCAAAAATCACATAAAAATAATTAATATTTTCGTAGACTTAAAAAAAACATCAGCGTAATTTAGCCAAGATTTTCAATATCTCAGGTAAAAATAAATATAATTTATTCAAATATTTAATACCGAAAGTGATCATTTCATTGACAAAGATGTGTGATCATGATGCATTGAGAACAGTGTCGGTTTAGAGCGGGCGAGAGTAGCCGCTCCGTTGGGTTTTATTAGTTTTTTTTTCTTCTAAATTTAAGACCTAATAAAGATTTAATATAAATATATTCAATTTTTTTTTAATTATTTGAGGTGGTTCATAAGTACTACATGTTAGTAATTGTTTTTAATCTAAATCAGATAATATTATTCTTTTATACAATTCATTATAATAAATATGTTTTAATATTAGTAGGAAAAAAATTAGGAAGTAGATGTGTTACTTTTTAAAAAAGTGAGTTTATAAGATTAATTTGAGCATAGTTTGTGATAAATTATTGTAGTTTTTACTTATTATAATTCTTTTGAATTCTTTCATTTTGAATTAATTTATTTTATTTTTTAGATCACCCCAATGAGAATAACCATAAAAGTAAAATAATTTATTAACAAAAGTTAATAAAAACAAAAATAAGTAAAAAAAAACTAGTTTATTTTTTGCTAATATTTTAAGGTATTTAAGTCAGTTTATGTACATCTCGACTAATTCATAAAAGACTAATCCTACCACTCACTTATAGGGATCTCAATTAAAATCAAAATAAAATCTAACATAGACTGACTTTAAAAAATTAATAGCACTTATGAGATTTTAAATTTGAGCTCTTAAAAAAAGTAAACTTATAAATTGTAAGTCTTGACCACTAAATCAACTTATTTGAAATATAAAAAAAACCTAAAAACTAATCTATTAGCCTATTTAATTTGGTTGGTTTTTTGAATTTTTTTTTATGTTTTTATAAACCAATTTTAACTTTTTTTTTATGAAAATTTTTTAATGAAAAAAAAAAACTAATCTAAAAAGTACAAAAATTTAGTAAAATGATAAAAAATTAATAAAAAAAAAAAAAAATAAATTATATAAGTAAATGAATAAGTATTCCAAATCAAATTTGATATTTAGTTTTTAAAATGTTTTTATATTTTTAAGAAAAGATAAATTTTTTATCTTTTTAACTAAAAATAACTAAAAAAACTGAAAAAGTGGGTGAGCGATCAGAAGATTGATGGGACAGGTCCTTCCATCGGTTTCGATAGCACATGACTAGATAGCCTCTTTAATAGTGCAATAAAAACTGGTCCTGATTTCGCAGACTATCGTTTCAGAAGAACTCAAGTCATTGAATGCAGGTGCCAGGTGGAGATATCAATTTCGAGTTGGGCGGCTTTGCTGCGGTTAAAAAGAGCAGTACCCTACTACATCTTGTTTAAAACAAATTTGTAAATAAATATTTATAATTAAATTTATTTATTACGTAAAATTTATTAAATTTATTATTTATATAAAAATTTAAATTAATTCAATACTTATAACTAAATGATTAATAAAATTTCTTAATATTATTTATAAATAAATATTATAATTTTATAAAAAATAATTAGTTAAATATTACTCAATCACTTAACTACATGTATCAGCACAATTGAGATTTTTGAATAATTAATAAACTTAAAAAATTTTACGTAATAAACGAATTCGATCATAAAAATTTATTCACAAATTCTTCCCAAACAAAATGTAATACCGTACTACTCATTTTAGGTGAAGCACCGAACCCATCAACCCATCAATTTCACTATTCAAGTGCACAACAACACGCATTTGAAAATTCATATTCATATCTATATTACAAGTTAGCTCGGTGTGATAAGAGGTTTGTGTTTTGCATCCAACGGTTCAGGAAGCTTTTAAGCTTCCAATCCAATGGTTCTTGGCTGAGAGGGGCACACATGAAGCTTCCAATCCAACGGTTTTGAGGGGCTGGCATCCAACAGCGGGGAGGCTTCAACAAAGAGGAGCTCTGAGACCGGGAGCGTGAGAAGGAAGCGAAGCTCTCTGAGCTCGGCGCCTCTGACACTGCCGCTGAACGTCGCCTCACTCACTTCGGCGCCTCTGACGCTATGCGATGGCTTCTCGGTTTGGCTCCTCGGCCTCTCTCACTCTCAGATTCTCTCTCTCACCACCGCCTCTCTC
>JAULJZ010101204.1:0-11893 GCA_032270985.1 Heliamphora pulchella | reverse complement strand
ATTATCGATGGTGTTTAGTATTGCTTAAATCAGTAATTTATGAATTATAACTTGTAAAAAAAATTATAACTGTTTACTGGAGAAAATAATAATTATTAATTTATAATAAAAAATTATGAATATTTTAAAAAAATTACAATTTATAATTTAAATTAATAACAAAAAATTTTAAAAAATCAAAATTTATTTTCTCTTAACGTCTATTTGTTTAAATTATCATAAATACAATTATTAATATTTTTTAAATATTAAAATTTTTAAATGCAAAGTTTGAAAGGTATGTACTAATAATTACTCCCGATCATGGGATTGAATTTAACTATTTAAACGGGTTTGGATCAATCAAGAACACCGGTGAGAAAAACGAAGACGAAATCAGAAAGAAAGTGCGGGGAGAATCATCTCGATCTTCATTTTCCATCAACGTCTATATATAATATATATAACGTCTTGAGTGGGTCTGTCCGAAACCTCGCTTTTCGCTTTCGTCTCGTCGGTGAAGTTTCGATCCACGCTCAGAGAAAATGGATGGTCAAGACGATGGTGTTGGTGTTGCTGAGCAAACCAAACACGATATTCGCTCTCTTCTCTCTTCTTCCGAGAGGGATTTCCTCATTCGCAACAGCGGCGATCACGTAAGTGTCTTCTTCTCTAACTTCCTCCAATCAATTTTCTTCTCTTCGATCTTCTGTAGAGAAATACTTTCGTTTTCTCGTGCTGTGGAGATGGATATGAAGTATTGCTTTTCTCTTTTTGTTTTCGATCATGAAAGTTGGGGACATACTTCGAGTCTATTACAGTGATCGGAAGTATTTAGTGAAGTATAGTTTTAATGATATTAGCGAGTTGATTTGTTTTTGGTTGATTTCAGATAGTTAGAATTCAGCTTTGTGTTGTGTGGTTTGGGCAAATCAAAATGGAATCCTATATATATATATATAATTTGTATGTAGATGTATGGATGGATAGTGACTGTATTCATACGAAATGCATGAAGTTCTGTTAATTTACATGTTGAAATTAATGGACTCAGTGGAGAAATCTGTAATTTTCTAATGATTTCCATGATGGGGTAACAGAATATGCATTTAGTGGCAGAAAGTTATATCGCCTAAATGATATTTGAAACCAACAATGCTAAGTACACAGATAGCAAATACAGATCAGTTCACAGACCTCTCAAGTGGAGGTGGGGCCACAAACATGTGGAACGCACCTCCATTTGAGAGTTTTAGAGTCCAAATCTGTATCCGTATTTGTGCACTTATGTTTTCTTATTGAAGACTGGAGAGTACTTGTGCTGAAATCTGGGATGTTACAAGTGGAGGTGATATGATGTCTTTCCGACGTTAAAAAATGGAAGTAGGATGATAAATTCCGAATGTTGCAGGTCAATATTGACAGTTTGAAGGGGAAAAGGTTGGGTTTATATTTTTCAGCATCATGGTGTGGACCGTGTCAAAAGTTCACCCCAAATCTGGCGGAGGTTTACAATGAGCTGTCCCCAAATGGTGATTTTGAGATTGTATTTGTCTCAGCAGATGAAGATGAAGAGTCATTCAAGGCATATTTCTCCAAGATGCCCTGGCTTGCTATCCCCTTTTCCAATTCAAACACACGTGACCGTTTGGATGAATTATTTAAGGTTATGGGGATACCTTACCTTGCGATCCTTGATGAAAGTGGGAAGGTTGTGACCGAGGATGGAGTTCAGATCATTCGGGATTATGGAGTTGATGCATATCCGTTTACCTCAGAAAGGGTCAAAGAAATTAAGGAGCAGGAAGAGGTAGCTAGGAGGGAACAATCCTTGAAGTCTATCTTAGTCTCGCGCTCACGAGACTTTGTGATCTCTGCTGATGGGAAGGAGGTGAGTTTTGCTTGCAGGGATCAAATTGTAATTCATACGCTTCATTTCACTTCATTTTTTTATGATATTATCTGTAAATTTATTTCATAATCCTGATATATTCTTTACATATTGTTATGTACAAGGTATCTGTGTGTGAGCTTGAAGGGAAGACAGTAGGTCTGTATTTCACATTAACTTCTTACAAGAAATGCCTTCAGTTTGCTCCTAAACTCATTGAAGTTTATGAGAAGTTGAAGGCAAAGGGGGAGAACTTTGAAGTTGTGATGATACCCCTAGATAATGAAGAAGAATCCTTCAAGCAAGGCTTTGAAAAGATGCCTTGGTTCTCACTGCCCTTCAATGACAAGAGCTGTGAGAAGCTGGCTCGGTACTTTGAGATTCCAACCCTACCAACGTTGGTTATTATCGGCCCCAATGGAAAGACTCTCCACTCTGATGTTGTTGAGACCATTGAAGAACATGGCACCCTGGCATACCCTTTCACACCAGAAAAGTTTGCTGAGCTTGAGGAGATAGAGAAGGCAAAACGGGAGGCACAAACATTTGAGTCGATTTTGGTTTCAGGAGATCTCAATTTCGTAATTGGAAAAGATGGGCTCAGGGTAATTTTTTTCTTGGAATGCCACTAATTGTGTTGATCCTTCCTCGAGACTTCACTCTTCCGTGCTTTGTTGGTAGCTTATTCATGTGCTCTAGCAACCTTCCCACTCCCTTCCCTTTTTTCTATCAGTTTTTCTACAAACCCGTAAAAAAAACCTAGAACAATATCCAAAATTCAAAATAAACAGTTTAGATCGACAGTAATGTTGCCCAAAAAACATTAGGTTAGATTCTCACCCTAAAATTCAAATTTTGGGTTTTTTCTGGCACTCTTTTTTTGGATTTCTAGAGTTTTGGTTTTCCTATTGCCCTTCTTTCTCTTACACACATTGGCAATCACTAATAAAGAACTCTCTTTCCAGGTTCCAGTTTCTGATCTTGTTGGGAAAACCATCCTCCTCTACTTTTCAGCACATTGGTGTCCTCCATGCCGCGCTTTTCTGCCAAAGCTTATGGAAGCATATCACGAGATTAAGGCAAAGCACGATGCATTCGATGTGATTTTCATCTCCAATGACAGGGATCAAACCTCATTTGAAGAATTCTTCTCTAAGATGCCATGGCTGGCACTCCCCTTCGGGGATGAGAGGCAGGAATCTTTGGAACGCACATTTAAGGTCCAAGGCATCCCGATGCTAGTTGCTCTAGGGCCAACTGGTCGAACTATCACAACCGAAGCCAGAGAACTCGTTATGTTCCATGGAGCGGATGCTTATCCCTTCACTCCAGAGCGCTTGAAGGAGATTGAGGCACAGTATGAGGAGATGGCAAAGGGGTGGCCTAAGATGGTGAAGCATTCGCTCCATGAACACGAGCTTGAGTTGAATCGGCGTGAGGACTATATGTGTGATGGGTGTGATGAACCGGGAAAAGTATGGTCGTTCCTTTGTGAGAGTTGCGAATTCGATCTGCATCCAAAGTGTGCTATGGAGGACGAAGACGAGGGAACCAAAGGCGGTGATGGTGAAGAGGAAGTGGAGGAGGGGAAAGAAACCAAAGAGGGATGGGTTTGTGATGGAGAAGTCTGTACCAAAGCTTAAGACATTGGTAGTGTTTCAGAGCCATGGAAATTTGATCTTCGTTGGGGTTTCATCAGTGTGGTTCCTACTTATAATAAAAGTAGGGGTGTATTATCAGCTTTAGATTTCTCTATCTGTAGATGTTGTTCGGGATGTTTTTATATGCTATCGATGCATATTATTGGGAAAAAATCTGTTCTGTGAAACCAGGAAGTATATAGTTGATAGATGCTGTCATAAGTGGTGTGGTGTTTACTGGTTCGGATTGGTACGGTTTAATGTAAACCGTTAATTAATTTGTTTCTTACTGTTTGCGGATATAAAAATTAGATCAAACTGTTTGAATGTTGAAGAGTCAAATGGAATAAGATCAAAATGTCTTAATGTTGAAATTGAATCAAATCAAACTGTAATAATTATACTGAATTTGATTTTATGATTTACCAAAGAATAAAATATATATACTAATATTTAGAAATGAAAGAAAAAGCAAGCATTGTATTGCTAAAAAGTTTAGCAGTAGTGGCACTAGTTTTCTTTTTATTTTGCAAATCTAATTATAAGGTAAGACATGTGAAAAAGAGAGAAGTGAATGGCTAAAGACAAGTGAATGCCAACTTGGCAAGGAAAAACATTCCATTTTTGAAAGATTTGAAATGTGTTTGGATAAGTTTAAATTTTTTAATGAAGACCATTTAAGCCACCAGATTATTATATGATAATGTGTTTGTTGTAGTTTATCTAATAATAAAATTAATTATTAAAATATAAAAATAACTAAATAACAAAATGGACTTCTAAAAAATTAACTTTTTAAAGTTATTTTTGGTTTAAAGGCATAAAAACTAAAAGTCATAAATGTTTCAACACAATTTTTAATGTAAAAGACTATTAAAGCAGTTGTTAAAAAATAGCAACAAGCACTCTTTATGCAGTGTTGCTGGTTGGCTAACTAGTTTATCACAGAAAATGGCGCGGGTGTTGTGCCAATGCTGCAGCGATTCATGATGGGTACTTATTATTTATTTTTAATTTTAATAGTTTATTTTTATAATTTTTTGAATAAATTTTACTGAAATAAGTAAAGGATTAATTTGGTTCTATACAATTTTTTAAAATTTAATTTGTGAGCTAAATCAACAATTCCTAATTATTTATAAAAAAAAATAAAATAAAATTATACAATTTATATCCCTTCGTGTTGATTTATCTTTATTATTGGTTTTTTTAAACTATTCTACTGAGTATATGACCAACTCTTTATAGAATTAAACACATTTCTTTTATAGGCGATAAGTTTTACAATGCAGTAAAATTCACTAATATATATTATTGTAATTATATTTGATAATTACATTTAGAATACCATACAATGTGTTATTTCATTTGTAATTTTTATATCATCTTATAAATTTATTATTTATTTTTAAATACCATATGTAACATGTTACATCATTTAGTATTCAAATATAATTACTAAAATATGATGACCATGATATTATTATTATAATAATTATTATTATTATTATAAAAATGTGTTCAATTTTGTCCCAAATAAGTGTACTATCAAATTTGTCGAGAAATAAAAAAAAGATATTTATGCTTATTTTATAAGTCCATTTCACATGTGGTATAATTAAAATTATGGCCAGACAAATTATGTTTATTTTTTTATTTTTGTTTTTTTAGATTTTTTTATAACTTTTGACGAAATTTTTATTTTTCAAATTATGATGAATTTAAAAAATAAAAATTTTTAATTAAAAAATTAAAAAAATAACATAAAATTTAATTTATTAACTTATTTTTATTTATTTAATTTGTCTTAAAAAATTTAAAAATATAATAATATGATTAAATAATAAAAAATTTCTTTAAAGACTAAAAATCTAAAGTCCTGATGATGCCGATGCTCGCCGGGCCGACGTTGACCTCCAAGTCCGTCTTCTTTCCTTCGTTACCAAGTCTCTAATCTAAATATAATGGCATGGGTTGTTAAAGAAAGACCAATCCGACGGAGACATCAACAAAGTATGTACTTAAATTTCTCTATATAAAGGTGTAATCCTTTGAATTTTGATTCAACAAGAAGCAAGCAACCCAGGCTCGAGACACAAGAAAGAAGAAGATATGGCCGACGAAACCAACAACGGTGATTCTCACGATCTCGTATCTCTTCTTTGTTCAGACGATAGGGATTTCCTCATCCGCAACAAAGGCGACCTGGTACTACCCGGATCCGGATTAACTTCTTCGTCTTCATCTCTTATTCTGTTTATTTCCTCCTCCGATTTAGTATCTCTCAAGGTTTCATTTTTAGGGTTTTTATAACTTCGCCGATCTGATCTTCAAGTGTTTTGGGAACGGGATTCAAAGATTTTTTTTCTTCGATTGTTTCCTATTTTGTTTTCTTGTACCGATTAAAGTTTTTTGGAAAAAATAATCAATTAAAAAAATTAATACTTTCTCAACAAAGAAAAAAAGTGCTATTTGAATTAGATTTCGAATTGATATATATTGTGGACTGAGTCTGCCATGTTGTTACTAGCAAATACTATTTGTTATTTTGTTCAAGTCTCTCAATCCCAAAAACGTTTTGGGTCATTTGACGATAAAAGAAATGAAAAGAGTTAAAAAAAAAACTCTAATTAGTTTGTTTTTTCATATTACCTAAATTGGTTATTTAAAAATAAATAAAAACGTAAAAAGTAATAATAAGAAAGAGGCCATTTTCATAAAATAACTATTACAATTTTTTATTTTTCTCTTATAAAATGTATTGAAACAAGATATGAGAGAAATTATTATTGTTTTCTCATAAATCTAAACAAAAAGAAAAAAAAACACAACTATGTAATTTTTTTTATAACTTAAAATAAACATAATTATTTATTTTGATCTTTTATTAATAACTAAATGGGTTGTAGCTATTTATCTTATTTTCCAAAATTTATTATGTTTCAAGTTCGCTCTATTCTTTTACAAGAGTAGCTGTCCAACCTGTTAAATTACCTAAAGTAGTAATAAATTCAAAGACAACTGTTAACACTAACATTTTTTTATTAAAAATCTTATTAAGAACACTCTTTAATTTATTTTTACATAATTTTTAATACATTTTGAAAATATCGGATTTAAACCCTTTGTTGAACTGTAAATTTTAATACACATTTCGTGCATTTTTTAGTGCACTTAAATTTATTCATTTCTAAAATGAATCCTATACAATCCACATTTATTCCTACTAAGTTTTTACTGATTCACTCATTTTCTTATTGATGAAGGAATATGAAATAAATCAAATTTCTTTTTCCATTTGCACAAATGCTTTTCTTACTTGGAAATAATAAGAATGGATGACAAATTGATCTTTTTAACAGGTTAAAGTCAGTGATTTGGTGGGAAAGGTTGTTGGGTTATACTTTTCGGGCTCATGGTGCGGCCCTTGTCACCGTTTCACCCCAAACTTGGTGGAAGTTCACGAAGAACTCTCACCGAAAGCCGACTTCGAAGTCATCTTCATCTCGTCCGACAGATCCGACGAAGCATTCGATGCCTACTTCGGCAAAATGCCATGGCTGGCCGTCCCATTTTCCGATTCCGACGCTCGGAAGCGCCTTAACGAATTGTTCAAAGTTCGGGGAATTCCTCATCTTGTGATCCTGGATGGGACCGGCAAGGTTTTGAGCGATCAAGGGGTTAGGATCGTAAAGGAGTACGGCGCTGAGGGCTACCCGTTTACCCCTGAACGAGTCGGCGTCTTGAAGGAGGAGGAGGAGGAGGCGAAGAAGGAACAGTCGTTGAGGTCTATCTTGGTTTCCAGATCTCGCGATTTCTTGATCTACAACAATGGAGTTAAGGTGAACGTTTTTCAATTATTTTTGTCGGTAATTCTGGTCTGGATTCAGTTTCTTACAATCTGTTTGGATACAAAGAAATGAAAAGATTAAGCCCTGTTTCGGATGTCTACAGGCTTATTTTTAGGGAAAAAAAATGATATTGTTTTGAATAACTTTTTGAGAATAGTTTATTTTATTTTATTTTATATTTTTCTAAAATATTTAATACTTCTTTGCTTTTGTGTTTCTAAGCTATGGTGTGTTAGTATAATGACACGATTTGTGTGTGTGTGTGTGTGTGTGTGTGTGTGTGGGGGGGGGAATAATAACACAGACTTGTAAGTTTATAGCATTAGAAATAATGACACTGACATTTTAATTCAAAACATTATAGTCATTTTATTTTTATTTTTTAAAGTTAAGAGTGTGTGATGTGCATGTTTTTTTCTTAAAAAACACTACAAAAAGTCATTGAGGTTTTTTGAAATGTCAAACAATCTAACTTCAAATTTATTTTTTTGGCAAAAAAATTAACTTTTTAGAGATGACAAACGGAACCTCGTTAAGGCACAACATGGCCTTTTGGCTTTTTTAGCCAAAAAAAAAAAAAAAAGCTAAAAGATGTTTACAGAAAGCCGGTTAGGTAAAAAAATTAAAAAACTAAAAAAATTAAAAATTAAATTAAAATACTAATTTTTAAAATACTTTTTCAAATTTTTTTTTCATTCTAAATGACAAGAATACTCATATTTAATAATTTATTTATTACTAATATCAACTATATATAATTTTTATATTTAATTATATAGAAATACAATACTGTCTAATTTAATAGAAATTAAAAAAGCAAACTTTGATCTAATCAACTAACTTCAAACAGCTAGCTAAAAAGCTTATTACCAAATAATGGGCTTTTAATCAAAACAATTCTTTTTAGTTAAAAATGCATTAAAATAAAATAAAAAACTTGTTTTTTAGGTAGTTGTCAACGGTGCCCTAAATTATAAGAAAAGAAAATCAACAAGGAAAGATTTTATTTTTTCTTCATGTTATTTGTACAAGCTCAGAAGAAAAGAAAGAAGGAAAAACAAAAAAAAAAGCAAAAAATAATTTTTAAGCTAGTTTCTAATCAGACCCCAAGTAATAAGAAAAACAAATGAGAAATAAATTTATTTTTTCTCCATCTTGTTCTTATAAGCAACAAAAAATAGATTATGTTTTGAGTTTGTTTCTAAGTTTGTTTCATTTCTCTTTCTGTTTAGTAATATAAACGGGTGATTAGAGATTGAAAGATTTTTATACTTTTTCGTTTTCTCTCCAAATTACCCAATTTAAACTGGCCGGTCATGTTTTCGAATGATCAGTGAGGACATGACATTGTTAACGATTTTCTACCAGATTCCTGTTTCGGAGCTTGAAGGGAAGACGGTTTGCTTGTATTTCTCATTAACTGCTCATAGAGGGTGCCTTGAATTTACCAAAAAACTTTTGGAGTTCTATAAGAAACTCAAGGAAAAAGGAGAGAACTTTGAAATTGTGTTGATATCTCTGGACGATACAGAGGAGGATTTCAAACGAAGTTTTGATGCTCTGCCGTGGTTAGCTTTGCCTTTCAAGGACAAGAGCTGTGAAAAACTTCCCCGGTACTTCGAGCTACGAGCCCTTCCGACTTTGGTTGTGATCGGCCCGGATGGGAAGACTCTTGATCCAAACGCAGCAGGACTTATCGAGGAACACGGCGCCGAGGCCTACCCTTTTACACCGGAGAAGCTCAGCGAGCTTGCTGAGATCGAGAGGGCGAAACTTGAAGCACAAACTCTGGAATCTATTTTGGTTTCCGGTGAAACCGATTTTGTGATTCAAAAGAGTGGTTCCAAGGTATGATTCTAGTTGTTTTTACAGTTGAGTTGGATTAACCTCGTGCTGTGAAATTAATCTCTCATTGTTATCATTTCATTTTTGGGCATAGAAATTCTATTGATCATATTGAACTCTAGGAACCCAGAAAATAGAATCCAGACTGTGTTGTTAAGTTTGTTTTCTTGTGGGTTACACTTAAAAGTGTATCTAAACCGATTATTTTGAATTTCTTCATGACGTATTGACCTTGGATCTTTATTGATAGGTTCCTGTGTCTGAACTTGTTGGAAAGACAGTTCTCCTCTATTTCTCTGCACAGTGGTGCCCTCCCTGCCGCGCTTTTCTACCAAAATTAATCTCGATATACCACGAGATCGAGGCAAATGACAATGGAATCAAAGTAGTTTTCATCTCGAGCGATCGCGATCAATTCTCGTTTGATGACTTCTTCGCGGGCATGCCGTGGTTGGCCCTTCCTTTCGGGGATGAGAGAAAGGCGTTCCTCCAGCGCAGGTTCAAGATCAGAGGAATTCCTGCCGTGGTGGCAATTGGACCGAGTGGGAAAACGCTCACCACAGAAGCGAGGCAGCTCTTGCAAGCCCACGGCACAGATGCCTATCCCTTCACGGAAGAGCACGTGAAGCGGCTGGAGGAACGGGCGGAGGAGGTGGCAAAGGGGTGGCCGGAGAAAGTAAAGCATGCGCTGCACGCGGAGCATGCTCTCTACCGGACTCGTCACGGAGGAGGATACTTGTGCGATGGGTGCAAGGAGATGGGGCATGGGTGGTCTTTTTGCTGCAAGAAGTGTGAATTTGATCTGCACCCAAAGTGTGCTCTCAAGAAATATGAAGAAGTTACAAAGGATGAGAACAATGCAAAAGAGGGATGGACCTGCGAGGGGGATGTCTGCCATAAGACATAAAAAAAATGCACATATATATGTAATGTGTTTGTGTGTTTGTGTGTTTGTGTGTTTGGTTAGCTATATATATCATGATGGAGCTGTGTTATGTGCTATTGTACGCTGAATAAGGGTTGATTCTACGTTGTGCTGTGAGTGAATATGTGGAAGTAGTCGAAAAGTGAAAGGTGAATAGATGTGAAGTAATGGTTGGAACTGGGATTATGATGTGAGAGTTTTCAATTTGGTGTCTCAAGCTTGACTCTAATGTAATGTAACTGTTGATGTTCGTGATCTACCGTAGTTGTGGATATATAAATATATTAACGATCGTGGCACACGAATGCGTGTAATATTTTTATTTATTATAAAATGATTAGAAAGCAAATAAATAAGTAAATAAATGAAAATGTACTACTTAAAATTGGTGACAAATGTAAACATGCAGATAGTGCTTCCACAACAAAGTTCTCCAACTTTGGCTTCAATTCCGGAATACAAAAAACTTGTCATGAATCTCTTCTATTCCCTTCTTAATTTCTTCTTCACCTTCATCACTCTGAAATTAAGAGGGAGGTAATTCATACCTCTGCTGCAATTATCAATGGTCTCTTTTGCGTCCTCACTAGATCGATCCTTCCAAACTAAGATCTACAACCCTTCTTCTACACTGTAAATCTCACGACCTTCACAATCTTAAAAGTGGGCTGTGTGTGTTTCTTTCATTAGTTGTAAAGAGTGTTGAATTTACCATTTTTTTTTAAAAAGAAAAAATCTCGAACCACTAAAAAGTTAAAACACTAAATGATTATCAACAAAAATGTCGCTAAAAAAATTCCACACAGAACGACTTCTATTGAGTTAAAAGCTTTAATATGTCTTGATGATCAGAAGTTAGTTGTGTAAAATCACTTTTCTTTGAAGCAACATGAAGGCTTTTGTTTTTGTTTTGGTGGTGTGTAGAAAGAGGCAGAGGTGTTTAAAAGGCCGAATTGATATTTATTAGATTGATTTGGTTTGATTTTATAATAAATGTAGTGAGAAAAATGATCTGTTCCCATACCTATCATCACACATAACCACCCCAGGAGGGATCTTTTCAAAAGAGGTAAAGAAAAAAATTATTCCCAGAGCATATACTATTTTTCTTGATAAAAATTACCTCTAACTTGGTCGTCAGAGTGCCTCTTTCCAGCCATCGGCTAGAGGGTTTGTTTTGCAAGAATTCGACGACTGGAACACGTGGGCGCCATCGTCTTCATCTTTTTTGTTGGGCTTCTCTTCCGTATTTTGTAGGTATGTATTTCCATGTCCGCACAATAAATATGATTCGGTTTCGATTATTAAATTCTTAAAACCATTTAAAAGCGATTTAATTATTAATTTAACTGAAAATAAACCTAAGCCGAACCGTGAACACTGTAAAAAGAGTATGGAAAGTGGTTCTCAATTTCAACAGCCAAATAAATACCAAACTTCTTTTGTAAAAACCCAAGTTACAAACTTTTAAATTTAAATGCACTTCATTAAAAGTGATATACCGCTGCCTTAGTTTGGCATGGTACTTTAAGTTGGTTTTTTTGGAGCAATATTTGTCATTAGTGAATTTTTTAACCTTTTTGTGCCACAGTTTTAATTTTTATTCAACTTAGCTAGAGAAATTCTAAAACTTGAAAACTAATTTCTAAAAATAGGTATTAAAAAAAACAAATATGGCTGTGTCTATTGGTTTATTTATCTTTTGTGGACTTTATAAAATTGGGTTTATTTCTTACAATTTTTGGGCTTTCGCCATCAAGTT
>JAULJZ010101172.1:0-11895 GCA_032270985.1 Heliamphora pulchella | reverse complement strand
TTTCTGTAATTTCAGATTATTGTAAATTATTGAAAGTTTAATAAAGATGTATTTTCTGGATCCCCGAGCATGTATTTATTTTGGCGTTGTTTATCTCCTAAGGGACAACAGAATCCACCATAATCCAATTTGAATCCTATGTGACAATCAACTTGGTAAAAAAAAAAAAGGTAAGATTATTCTCAGGTCTTGATTAGATCCTACGTGAGAATCAAATAAATTAAAATTCATCCAAACTGAGGAAGTCCAAGTTCGCAGATAAGGATTGCAAATGTAAATTTATTGAAAGCCAGTTTGACCTCGACTTGGTGTCGTCTTTTCAAACTCAACTTGATCCCACAGCTTAAACGGCACAGCACAGTGCATTTAAGAATTTTGGTATGGCATAAAAACTTAATATTAAGTTGCACTACGTCTGACCCAAATGTTAGGGACAATCTTTTGTTGAGCTGTGTTTAGTTGCTTGTATGTGATCTTCACTTGCCTATGCATGTTTCTTTACAGTAACAATTTCCCTTCCAAGGGCAGTCTCCCCCCCCTTTTTCTGTTCTTGTTTACTCTCTCTCTCTCTCTCTCTCTCTCTCTCTTTGGGGGGCAAAAATGTAATTATTTATTTATAATAATATATAGATTTTTATTTGGGAAAATTCAACATTGAAATCTGCTGTAGCACAAATAATTGGCTATGAATTTCCATTATACAATTTATACTGGGTTCAACTCCCAGAAGCTGTATCAATCTCTCTTAAGCTGTTCTTCTTTTTCTGGATTTTCTTATTGAACATTCGAATTTGAAGGATTAGTTTTTAAGAAATTCATTTAGTTTTTAGTGAATTTTGTTTTAGATTTGAGGACAATTACGCTTTCTTTTTTTCTTGAGAGCCAAATCTAAAATAATGTGGTTCAACCCTTTAAAATATTTTTCTTCTCTATATTTACTTTATCATCATTTGGTTAAATATGGTCTAACTCTTCAGTTTTAATGTTTTTTCATATTTTCTTTATTGCTAGTATTTTTTTTCAAGATCTCTCCCAGATTTTTTTTTTCTTTGACATTTGAAATACCTTGATGCAAATTTAATATATATTGACCATTTCTAGCTATGGTGAGCAATTTATTCAAAGCTCATAAAACAAGTGCAGTTGGTGTTTTAACTTCAACTACTGATGTATTTAGTAGAGTCAAATCACTTTTTTGGTTGGTTTTCTACCATGTAAAGATTTAAGTGATGTGGGCTGAGCATTGCTCAAATGGCTTGCTTGATTTTTAAGCCTCGTTTGGTTGAGAGATTAGGACTTGAAATTAAACTATTATACTAATAGTCCTATATATAAATGCGTTTGACAACTATTTAGAGAGAGATTAAAAAATCCCCCCCAACTAACTTAATACACTTTATGGGAGAATTAACCTAAATTTATGGAAGAATGAGTTGATTAGTCCCGAGATTTTGATCATTTTTGTACATAAAAAAATTTAATCCCACTAAAATCATGTCAAACCAAACAACATATTATTTATCAGTAGATTATTCTACTTTTAACCAAACATCATTCAATACAAAAAACTTTACACTAATAATCTAGGCACTAATACTCGAAAGACTAATAATCTACCTATATTAATTATCCCATAAAAATAGTCTTTCAACTAAACGAGCCCCAAACGAACCCTTAGATTGAGGAGGCGGGATTAAGGCATTGAAAAATATATGGCCCCACATGTTTTTAGATTGGATTAGGCCGACGTTTGCTTCGTCTAGAATTAAAATTTTGAATTGGATCAATCCAGACTATTTTTCTATTCAGTATCGATTTATATATAAATTGTAAACTTAATTGTGGTGACTATGCACTCAATAACAATACCTTACATGGGTCTAATGGCCGTGCCGTACTATCGCAGACTTCTCATCATAAAATAAAATAAACTGAAGTAAAAAGTATCATACGTCTCTTTGATTCAAATCATATGATGGCATCCTTCCTGTCTTTCAGAAGATTTGGGATTATCAAAACTATGGAGTGCCAAATCTTAAATTTTGCAGCTTCAACGAGATTACGATCTGCTGCTTCACACTGTATTTGAATCAGGCTCAATTGTTGATCGTAGTCCCCCGCGGGTCATCATTTGCGCATAGAACTCAGCATGCTCCTGTCAAAATGATGAAATTTCATGTTATCATTGAGCCTGAATATCACCAATTTGAAATGCATAAAAACTAAAAGAACAAAAGGAAAAACAAAACAAAAAAGTGCCAAATATCCTAACTTTTTAGCTGTTTTCTGCATGAATCCCAATGCAAAAATGAGAAGTCCAAATTGACCTCCTAAAATAGTACATTTAAATTCTAATACCTATTAATGAAGGGCAATGTCGTCATTAGGTCAAAAAGCTTCTCAGTCATGCTGAACCGACACTTCTTCAAAATCTTGGAGAAAAACTAGCTTTTAAACTTAGGAACCAGACGACACCTTTCATAGCTTTTCGGCTAAAATAGCAAGAAACCAAAAATAGCAACGAGCCATGGTGAGGTAAACCAAACCTAGTTGATGTAATAGTGTGTGCAGGGAGAGGGGAGGAGAAGGAGGACGGCACAAAAACAAAGGGAGAGGATGGGGGTGGCGATGGTGGAGAGGGGGAGGATTTAGAGTGGGGTGGATGAGCGGGTGGGGCAGTGATGGATGAGGTTGCGATGGGAGTGGAGCGGGTGGGGGAAAAGGTGGCAGAGACGGGGAGGATGGTGGTAGCCGGTGACTTTTGGCAGTGGCCGGAGGTGAGAAAAGAGGTGGTGGGAGGTGGGTGTGGAGAGAAATGTTAGATTGAAGATGGGGCTACTTTTGGACCATTGGTATTATTGCGGGTGTTCAAAGAAAAATGAAAGTTTTTGAATTTTGATGGCATGTGCACATTTAGAATCACCCAAAAGCTTCTCATTCTTACTAAACAATGCTAGCTTATGAAACAAACAACGCTTCTCATTTTAGCTTTTTGACTAAAATAGCAAAAAACCAATATATATATATATATAGACACACACAACAGACCATGGTGATTAATGAACCAAACCAAGTTTAGTTGCACTCTAAACAACTCCAAAGACTTCCTTGCCAACATCCTCATGTTGCAAAAGTTACAATATCTTCAATATTTACATGACCCATTAGCTTAGAAAGGAAAAATATTTGGAACCTTGGTCGCTTCGTAGTTCCTGCCTATATATAGACTCTTCTTCTTTCTTGTGAAGTCAACTAAAGATTCATGTAGCCAAACTTCTGCTGTTTTGGAACTTTGTGGAAGGGAATAAAAAAGAAGGAAAAGTGAGAGCTTGAAACTGTAGGAAAAGTGTAGTTATTTTTATTTTTTTTGGTTTTGCAAAGGAAAGAAAGAAGAGTGAGAACGAAAAAAATTGTTCCCTGTTTAACTTAAAAGAAACGAGGAAAGATTATATTAAAGTTACTTAAACTACCAAAAACAAAAAGATGAGAAAAAGAAAGAAAATTGAGGAAAAAAACTATGGACTTGGTTCCCTTGGATTTTTTCTCTATTCCCGAACAAACTAGAAACCAAACAGAGGAAAGAAGAAAAATTACTGTTGTCCTTTCTTTTCTCTTTCTGTCGACCATCTGCATGTGTTTAATTACTGTTTTCCTTTCTTTTCTCTGTCTATGTTGACCATCTGCATGTGTTTCCCACCCTTAATCTTAAAAAAGTGGAAATTCCATGTTGAATGATATTTGACTATATTACTGAACTCTTCTTAATGGAGAAAGTGCCAGTGTCGAACACTTGACTCTTAATAAGGATACATAACACGTATCCGACATTTTTAGTAAGGTAGTCACCTAAAAATCATATTTAGTAATTCGAAAAACTATGCATAGACTCTCGTATTATGCATGAAATGCCTATGGAACCTTATAAACACCTTCACCCTAGAAACTATAAGACCTAGAAACTAGAAGAATTATATTAGAAAATATAAATATTTTGCAGTGTCCAGTGTCCCATTGCTTTTGACATGAAAATTATACGACTTCGACACTGTACCTAAGCCCATGTAACATTGGGCATTGATTGGACCACATGGTAGCCAGTAGTACTGAAATTTAATCAAATAAGACTTTGAAAGATCAAATAAATCTGTATATCATCCAAATTTCCCAAACTCCCCTCCCCTCAAAAAAAATAAATAAATAACAACAAAAAAGAAAAGAGGAAAAAGGAAGAAGATGTAGTACTGTAACTTATTCCACATTAGAAGGATGTTGATAAAAGCAGAGATCAATAATCAATCCAGGAAGGACGGACAACTATGAGAGTCACTTATTTGACACAGTTGGACAGTTACCAGATAGAGGATTCCGACACCGCTGCAAATTACTGAGGAATGTGGCGGCTGGATAGAAGCAAAAAAAAAAGAAAAATACTAGGACAAATGGAAGCTTCTCTAGGTGTAAAACTAGACCCGAATCACGATCATTGACCGTTATCCAAGTCTGAAGGAGGTCGTATCTCCATTACTTCATGCATGCCATAACCCCAAATGACAGAAACCATGACACAGCACAACCCAAACTTTGGTAGTAGTATCGCAGTTGGCTTCCTAGTCCTGCATCTTTCAGCACCAGTTCCAACAACTTAGGCGTTGATTGATAACTAGCTTAAAAGCTAGTTTTGTTTTTTTCTTTTTTGTTGCAAAAAGCTTAATTATATAATCATTTGGTAAATTAGCCTTTAAGCTGCCTTTTTTAAGTTGGTTGATTCGTAAAAAGTTAGGTTTTTTTGCCTTTTCTTCAAATAGGATAATATTGCCTTTCTATATAGTTGATTATAACAATTATATATAATTGGTATTGATAGTAAATAACTTATTAAGTAGAGGTATTATTGTGTTCCTGAATGATGTGGAGGGGGTTTGAATAGGAACTCTTAGGGATGGGTGTTTTTTGTTTGACTTTTTGGCTTTTTAGCCTTATTTTTTGTCAAATGGAGTATGTTGCCTTTTTTACTAAAAGGCCAAAAAGCTGGGCTGACAATCAAGGCCTTGGTGTACTTTCATTGCGTATTGGTAAATCAATCTAAATATTTGCACACCTTTAGTTACTAAGGTAGGTCGGATTTGAAGAATGTGGTTGTTGGGTAGTAACTATGTCCGTTAATCAACAAAACTTCTCTCAAGCTGTTTGTTTAATATTTTTTCTAGTCAAAAATTATTGGGCAGGTTGATTGGGTGGGAATTTTTTTTTTTGGGGTGGGGGGGTGGTGGCCAAAAAAATCTGTGGCGGGCTAGATGCAACATATTTTCCTATTCTTGCAATCCAGGCCTGGCATCCTTGAAGTTGAAGAGAGAGATGATTTTGATCCAGTATAAATAATGAACTCTAGAATGCCTGGATAATACCATATCACCGAATTGACATCAACCAGCTATATATTATCATTGATCAATAACCAACCCACAACAACATGAAGGTATCATTGCCTACAATGACAAGCTTATGGACTCACCACTCGGGTGGGTATCAATCAGAATCACACTTCTATAGATGATGAAAACGTATAACCAATGAACCAGTTCAATGTAAACAAGTAGTCATCAATCTACTGTTTCTTAACCACAATGTGTCAGTCAACTCCTGGCAAATAAATTTCAACCCAGTTGATGTGCGTTATAATAAGATCTTTTTGAAGAGGAAATTCAGTTATATTTCAAAAGAAAAAAGTCAATCACATTATTTCTGCAACTATTTTTCTGCAACTATGGATCAGCCTGCAGTTTAGTTAAGAAATTCTCAACACACAAGAAATAAGGTAACACTCCCCTAGCTTTTCAGGAAAAAAAATGATCCCAAATTTAGGAAACTTCACAGACAGAAATAACCCCAAAAACATATCAGCTATAGTTTTAGTACTCAATTCATTTCAAGAGCCAAACCAGTAAGGAAACTTATCATTGTGAACAAACTGACAAGCCATCCAAAATTTGGACAACTCAAAGTAAAAAAAACATATTAAAATATGTGATAAGTGTACGTTTTACTGTATTGTGGCATCGCAAGTTTTCTTTCTTAATACTCCTCCAAAGTCAGATTTAACGAGTTTTCTGGTTTAAAAAGACTTTGAAAGGATAAAATAAAAGGGGAAAAGTCTGGATGTGTCTCCCCTGGCACCTATCCTGGGCAGGGCAAGGGAGAGAAGGGCAGTGGGGGTCTCACTGGTCTCACTAATCCAACTGATAGGGGTAAAATTAAGATTTCAAACCAGGGGAACCCAGAGATGGTTTTCTGAGGGTGAAATATGTTTACTGGCCCAAAATTATAGATAAGGAGCTGGTGGTTCAGGAAGGGAAAAGAGCATAACAGAGTAGGAAGGTTGAGCAGGTGGGGCCTATTTGCTAATTCAATAAAATATAACTAAGCAGGTATGCTTTTCTTGTCAAACCTGGGAAAAGGTACCGAGGCTTCCTAGTCAATCAAAAAAAGCTTTTATGCTCCAACCAAATTCTTGGGCTCACCTGTGTTGGTTTTGAGATAAATGCATTGAAGTTGTTCAATCAAAGGAAAGCTAGATTAGGGAGGAAATTAAAGGGTTTGGTTAGTAACTTCAATTAGGATGGTACAAATAAACGAGTTGGAGAGCAGGGAGGCAAGGTAGGGGCTTGATGTTCTAGATTTTTTTGCCTTTTTCATATTGTTTCCTGCTGTGACTTCAAGATGCTTTCAGCCAGTGATATTGCTATTTAAACTGATCTTTTTTTTGTGTTTTTGTTGAAGGAAATACAAGGATTTGAACCCCAGTAATAAGTGTGGGTGTGAAGACAATTTAAACTCATCTTGTTTGCATCTAATTCATTTTTCAACTTGCCAATGACAGAAATAAATTGTTTTTCATAATCTATAATACCAGAATGAAAATATACCTTCACTGTTACTATGACAACTGCAACGCCATTTTCCCGTGATTGGCGAAATAGTTTTCTTGCATCATCAGGTGTCACAGATGGGACAGCTTGTGGCAATACCTTCGCCACTGCAAAACAATATGCACATTTAGTATACGAACAACAGTGCAAGGTGGATAAACAAACTTCGAAATTTGTTGGGCCAAGAGTATCTCTCAATTTTTCTCCTACTATCATATAATGTAAACAATTCAAGACGAGTACTAACGGTTCTGATTGGCACAATTCACATTGCAGAAACAGGATTCTCTTCCCATAATTTAAATTTGTCAAATAACATATGGAGCAAAAATAAATCCAGCCAATTGATTAGTATTTTTGGCCCTGTTAGAGAACTAAGAAGTCGGCATTCATAAAGTGATACCTGCTGAACTTTGTTCACTTAACCGTGCATTTGGTCTAGCTTTTTAGTTTCCAAATTAACTTGTTTTAGCATTAGTCCAAATAAGTGTAGTTTTAGATTCCTCTCATAATGAAAAATCAAAAAGTAAAATATTTTGGTAAAAACAAAAGTTCAAATAAGACGAAAAAAGCCACTTAGCTTTTTGTGGCTTTTTTCGGTCTTTAGTGAACTTTTCTTAACTTTAAGCCCGAATGGGCCTACTTTTTAAATTACTCGCGTTACGAGAACTGAAAAAGTGATTTTGAGCCCAAATTTTTTTTAAAAAAAGTCCAAGAAAGATGAAAAAAGCTCCAAAAAAGAACCTAGGCTTTTTTAGACCAGAACTACGCTAAATAGTAAGCAATTAAAGAACCCAAAAGAGAGAGAAATTGTTGCCAAACAATCCGTTGAATATTTTAGAGTTTCATTAAGTATACTTTCATATTGTGGCCGTTAATATTTCAATGCACTCATCTTCTCATGATGAGTGTGCACATGCCTCTGTTTATCTCGGAAATTACCTAACTTCTCAGTGTGGCGTGTGTCATCAATCAGCAAGACTCTGTAACTGTCACCACTCCCAGTACCTCTCCTATCTCTCAGTCTTCCTATATCACCTCCTGCAATTGGAAAAGAAATAACCTGTTCATCCTAAGATTCAAAAATCACATAAAAATATGAAGGTACAAATTTAGAAAGCCAAAACTAGCAACTAATTTTCCAGACAATAATTCTGCATTCAGCTTTGCAGTTTCTCCATAATAAGGTCATTCAATATCACTTGTCCTTCTCTATTCTCCTTCGTATCCATTTCATGAAAACTGCTTTCTAACTTTTTGTTTGCTAAAATATATTAAAAAGGAAACAAATGGTGAACAACTCAATTATGTTAGTAGATGATGCCTAGGTTGTATTTGAGTTGATTGATAAGAAGTTGATGCATTTGGAATTTACTTAAGGACTACAACATTAGATGGGGTTTCAACAACATCCTCTAATTTTGAAGCCTTGAATTAAAGCAAGACACTGAAGGGAGTTTCTTGAAACCTATCCCATGAAATATTTAAGTGAGATATAACCCTTTCTGTACCATTGCTCTATCATCTCTCTCATCTCTCCACTCCAACCCCAATGGCCTATCCTCACTTATAATTGTGAACTTGAACCAAAAAAAGTTCCCTTTAATCCATCAATGAAAAAGTAGCCTAATTTGTATGACTTGGCATCTTCAATAAATCATGTCCAAGAATCTGGAAGGGTAAATGAAAATCCAAAAATGCAAGCACGTTCGAAAATCAAAGGCAGAGTAAACAAGTCATGTCAAAAGTGAATACTAAATAATGGGACCCTTATCTTCAGAATAAGAGGACACATTAAGCATATCTCCACAATTAGGCGCCCAAAGGTAGGTTATTATGGTATCACTCCAACCATACACAAGTACTGGGAAAGAATTAAACATTACACAAATAATGTTGTCCCAAGTTTCGACATCTATTAGGTAGAAGAACCTGAAAAAGCACAAATAGGATTTATGAATATGAATTTAAGAAGTAGCTCAATTAACTTGGGGGGAAGGTTTTACAAGATGGGTAAAGCTACTCACAAAACTTCTGATCCCTCAAGACCTTTCAAGACCTCTCAAGATCCCATTTTGTGAGACCTAAGTGGGTCCACAACGACAATGCAAATGGTTTATTTCTTACGTGCCACAGAAAAATAAATATCACATTAAGAAATCACATTTGGACAATTTTGGTTTAAAATAAGGTGTTCAAGTTAAACCGTTCAATTTATCAAATAAAATACGATTTGTTCACGTGTCTACACGATCAAACATAGATAATTTTTTCTACGAAACCTATAGCATAATCGGTTCAAATTATCGTTGTAAGCTCACTCTAAACTCACAAAAGATTTACTATCCACACTCTATTTTGGAGAGTTTAGAACCTCTATATATATATATATATATATATATATATATAAATAAAGGTAGAACACCCATTTGGTGTTCCCCAAAAAGTGAACCTGTATGGATTTTTTACTTTGCCTAAACTACCCTCAACAATCTCTTTTATTGTTTCTATATCCAACCTTCAATTGCCCACTTACTCTCACTCATTACAACGGTTAACCCATAACTGTTTATCCTTTCTCTCTCTATCTTTACGCAACAATAATTAACTGATCACTCTCTATTGCTTCTTCCTTATTTGTTTATTAGATTAGATTGTAATATCAAAAAATATATTAATTTTTTATATTTTCAAATAATTCAAGTTGATGCGTGTGCCTAGGCACTAGTATAAATAAAGGGATAGCACCCATTTGGCATCCCCTTAAAATGAAACAATGTGAATTTTTAGTTACTGAAAATACCTTTAGTTACTTTTTGTTTTCCCCAAAATATCTATTAAACTTTCCCAATATCACTTAATTTTAAAATTATAACTACTCTTAATTTAAAAATTAAACTATTTCACTGTTTAACTTTTTAAAACTATTTTAATTTTTGAATATAGACTTGCACAAGCATATGGGTATATATATATATAGAGAGAGAGAGAGTATAGTTTTATGGTTACCTTCTTCAACTTGAGTAGAAGGGTCAAATTGGGATTGATCAAAAGTTGGGCGCTTCAAGAGACCAGCGCCGCCCTTGGAAGATCCAAGCCTTGCATTCGCAGAAGAAGACATGGAAGGAGCAGACGCAGCACAACATTTCTGTTGTTGTTGTTGTGGTTTTGTTTCCTTGATAGATAGAGATTTTGAGGGTTTGAGAGTGGAAGAAGATGAAGAAGAAATTGGGAGGTAAAGAAGCAGCTTTGAGAGGGAAAGCGAAGTTGTTGTCAAAGCCGCCATAGCCAAGAACTACCCTGCACTGTGGATACAAAAAAAATCAAATTCCTACGTATTTGGGAGAAGACAGACAATCAATCAATTGCTCTATCGAAATGGGTTTGGGAAGTTTGTATCGGACTTGGGAATTCAATTTTAGCGACTCGCAAGAGAGGATGGAAATTTTGTGTACCGTGTATTATCAATTCACACGTATTGAAGCTCTAAATTTCACCACCCAAATGATTCGTGGCCCTCGCACTGCTTATGAAATTTCTTTAATTAAATTTGTTTTTTTAAATGTTTTAAGAATTAAAAAAAACATAAAATATGAAAACTAAATAATTATAAAAAAATGGGTAATGTAGGGGTAAAAAATTATACCTCTACATAATGATGAATATTTTCAATGAAGAAGACGAATCAAGCTTTCGAGAACTCCGAAATCCTATAAAAAGAGAGTATTGTTAGCGCCCTGACTGGTGGTGACCGGCTAGAGGCACTCCGATACTTAAGTTAGCCACAATCATGATAGAAAATAATATTGTGCTTTTATAGACATATGATTGAGTACGTTTACCCGTAAGGTTTGATATTTATTTATAGGATAAGAGCAATTTTTCATCAAGAATTTTAATTATTATTTTGAAATATCTTTTTAATAGAAAATTTATCATATTGTATTTTTTGATATCATCTTATCTCTTTAAAGAAATATAATTTTATCTTTATTCGGGAAGTTTATCCCTTCCAATTGCCCTACAGTTTCTACTTTCTTTAATCGTAGTGAAAATGAGTTAAAACTTTGATATGTTCGGATAGACTTCAAACTATTTGGATAGATTTCGAACTTTACCTCTTAGGCTATTTCTTCCCAAATATGGGATGAACTGTCATACAAGGGGGTAAGTATGTTCGGATAGATTTTAAACTTAGCCACTTAGGCTATTTCTTTCTAAGTATGGGATCAAGTATGGGATGAATTTTCATACAATGAGTAATTATGTTTGGATAGATTTCGAAATTAGTCACTTAGGTTATTTTTTTTCAAGTATGGGATGAACTTCCATACAAGGGGCTAATGCTGTTCAGATAGATTTCGAACTTGGCCACTTAGACTATTTCTTTCCAAGTATGGGATGAACTTCCACATAAGGAGATAATTTTGTTCGGATAGATTTCGAACTTAGCCACTTAGGCTATTTCTTCTCAAGTATGGGATGAATTTAGGCTATTTCTTTCCAAGTATGGGATGAACTTTCATACAAAGGATTAATGCTGTTCGGATAGATTTTGAACTTAGCTACTTAGGCTACTTCTTCTAAAGTATAGAATGAACTTCCAGACAAGGAGATAATTCTGTTCGAATAGATTTCGAACTTAGCCATTTAGGCTATTTCTTCCCAAGTATGGGATGAACTTCCATACAAGGGGGTAATTATGTTTGGATAGAAGAAAAGCATATTGCTCTGTTGCTATGTTACTGTTGTTGCCGATGAGTGACTGTGAATTTTGTTGGAGCATAAGTTGTAAGTTTTGCTAAAGGCTAGATAATAGAAGATTGTAAGTTTTGTTGAAGGCTAGATAATGGAGCTTGTTGCATGACAGAAGGCTGCATAACAGATTGTTGAGAAGATTGCAATTGAGTAGATTGTAATAAGTTCTGTTGCTACTGCGACTGTTATAGCTGCAAGTGAGGTTGCATAT
>JAULJZ010101162.1:0-33326 GCA_032270985.1 Heliamphora pulchella | reverse complement strand
TAAATGTTGTACGTTATCAGTCAAATCTCATTTAATACTCTCAGACCACGACAATATCGGCTAATCATTCTAGCCGTTCGGCGGTTTAATGGTAGCTCGATCAGCCCCAAACAAAGTGACCGCAGGCCGAGCTCCCACAGAACAACCTCCTTGATCTTGGCCCGACCCATCCTCAGATCCGATGAGTCAGGTCGAATTCAATTCGTCCTCCTTCAGTTAAAATGTAAAGTTCTTAGGACAAAGAAAAGGATCGAGATAAAAGGGAAAATGTACATTTTCTTTTCCTTTGATTCTTCCTCAGTATGGGATGGATGACCCCCCCTCGCTAAATAATTACCAAACAGTTAACAATGGCGCCAAAGGGAAAAAAAAAAAAGGACTCCACAATTTGCATTTCCATATGGTGTTGTCATGGCAAATCAACTTTTACATTTCCAAAATTTACCAGCTATCGTAGCATACTACCATGTTCGGTTGTAAATGATAAGGATGCTTTGTTATCAAACGTATATTGGTAATTTTCTCATTCGTCTTGTATGGCATCGCCTCATTATGTATGATTTTTTTTTTTTTTTATTCTTGATAGCAAATGGATTATAAGTAGTATTTGTTTTTTTGTCCCAATTTATCCTAATCCCATTTTACACTCGATTATATAAATTAAATACACTTGTTTCTATAAATATTTATATAACTTTTATTTTTTAAAAATTTAATTAGACTAAAACATAAAAACATTACATTTCTTTTTATTTTTATCTCTATGTTTTTTGTTTATTTTTTTTGTCTTTTCAATTCTAATCTTTCATTAGTTATTATTTTTTTAGCATATTATTTCTAATTTTCATTACTATCATCACATTTAAAGTCTATAAACTACTCTTGATACCACGCGCGCCACTGCCATTTCTCTATTATGTTCTCTGCACTTCAAGCCGGTACAATGGAAGGACGAAAACGAGACCCCACAAACTCGTTCTCACCCACCCCCTATTAACTATACTAATAATTTCCTTTTCAGCAATGCTATAAATTTAAAAAAAAATTTAAAAAATTATATAAAAAATAATTTAGATAGTTAAGATTTATACTTAATAAGATGTGAAACATACTTTAAGTAAATCTTAATCATCTAAATTACTTTTTAAATAATTTTTTATATATATATTTTAAATTCATAGCATTATTGTTTTTTTTTTATTAATTTAAACCCGTAGTAGAACTAGGGGAGTTTTATGCATTTGGTACAATCTTTAATAGCAGCATTTATATCCCTTTAGCTGAGTCCATGGTGTTTCGTTGTGCCATTTGGAGTCAACCTCGTACCTATTTCATGATTTTAATAATTTATTTGTAGGGTTTGTTAAATAGATTATTTACATAAAAAAACTAAATTAATCGAACGTTGATAATTACTTGAATAGACCTAAAAAAATTTAAAAAAATAATAAGAAGTATAATTTTAAGAAAAAAAAATTCAAAAATATAATTTAATCACATAGTTGCATGAATAATGAACTCAATAAAACTATAAAATAATCAATTTTAAATAAGATTAAAAAATACGAACTCCGCTAAAAAGGTACACACCAATCCCATTCCTACTTTAATTTGACCAAGATATGTGGTGGTATATGAAGGCACACTATACAAATTTGTGGTGGGTGAAATATGTTGAACTTAATTGTTAATAGTGCACAAAAATAGATGGGGAGTAAAGAGAAAAGAATTCTTCACAAGGATTATTCATTCTAAAATAATTTGGCTACGCATGTATAGTATATATTACATTACATAAATTATCGCATATTTATAAGTATAGAGGATTTCATAACAATACTTAATTTGAATCATACCATATTTTTGAGTTTATAGTAATTTATACGATATAATATATATTGTACGTATAGTTTTTAGTAATGCGCCTATCTAATGCACTTATATTTATACGATTTTGTTTTAAATAACTAATAAATTTAAAAATCAAATAAGGTGATTGCGAGGAATATGATAATGGATAGCACGTTTTTTTAACATGGAGAATCCCACCCATATTTTGCTGTATTACTAAAAATATGATTTTTCCACATCCATTTAGCTCCTTCATTCTCGACATATATACTTCTTCTTTTTTATTGAATTAAAAGGCCAAGGGAGTTAAAACATTGCAAATTGACTTACCGTTTGTGTTTTAAATTATAAATTTTAAATAAATATTTAAAGTATGTATTGTATCTAACAATTAAGTCACTTCGTTTGGTAATTAAGTTTTTTAACCTTTAAGCCTTTTTGGCTCAAAATGATGTCGTGTTTAAATTTTTGACCCTAAAATGGTGTTTTGGTGAAAACGAGTCTAAAAATTATTAGCTTGAATGCCACTAAATTAAAATGGATTTAATAGCTAGAACTGAAGTCTTAATTTATAAAAATCGAAGTCGCTAGCAAATAAAGAATTTAGGTCTGTCAGGTCACTCTTAAAACTATTTTTCAATAAAAGTTTTTAAAAAATTAACTTTAACTTTCAACTTAAAAGACGCACTTATGCTAGAAAAATAATTTTAACTTAATGCATAGAGGCCAAATCAAAATTTAAAAATAACTTTTAATGGTCTTTGAAGACAAGGGATGAGTTTGAAGATTTATTATAACGAGTTGAAATAGTAGTAGTCACCAAATGTCACTCTTTTGGTACAAATTCTCTTTTATGTTAATTACTATATTTAATAAAGAGAAATTTAAAAATTGGTCATTTTTTTAGACCTCATAAGAGTTTTAGTTTTACAATTTTTATTTTAGTAATTTTAGTCCCATCATAAATCAAGAAAAAAATGTATGATTGATTTACCCATATTTATAAGATTATATTTTTCGTTCTACCAAATTTAAATTTTAAATTTTAAAAAATTTCACACTACATACATTTACACTTATATTATTCACACTTAAAGCATAACTCTAGCCGATAATGCCTTTTCTTTCCCTTTCCTTCTCCAAACCTTAGTCGCTATTCCTGGACCACCACGGCCTTCGCATCACCGCTACAGCTCCTCATTCTCATTCTTCTCGTCGTTGCCGCCGATTTAGACTTCTTCCTCCTCGTTGGTGTGTAGAACCAAAACCACAGCGGAGATGGCAGAATCACCAAAGTCATGGAGTGCAGAACTTCAATCTCTTCCTCGCCGCCACCGACGACCTCGACCTTCTCCTCCTCGCCGGTATGCAGAACCAAAACCACGACGAACATGGCGGAGATGGTGGAATCATGATCCAAAGCCACAGTGTGCAAAACTTCGACCTCCTCCTGATCACAGTCTTGATCCCCTTCATTTTCATCCTTCATTGCAATCATCCTCGACATCACCGTCGTTCTCCTTCGATGTTGCGGTCATCTTTCATCGCCGTTGCCGTTCGCATCTCTTGTTGTCAACAACCCCGACATCACTAATACATGTATTAGTTGTGTTTGAGTTACGGGATCATTGTAAATACAAGGCAGAATCCAACTGATACATGTATCAGTTGTATTTGAGCTACGAGATCACTAAAAATACAAAACAGAATCCAACTGATATATATATCAGTTGTATTTGAATTATAGCATCACTGAAAATATAAGAAAGAGTTATAAAGGTATCTTAACTGATACATCTATCAGTTATATATGAGGTGCAGTATCATTGAAAATGCACCGCAGAGTTCGACTGATATATGTATCAGTTGGCGACGGAGCTAGTGTAGTGCTGATTGCGGCGCGAAATTTTGGGAGAAATTTTTTGGGCCAAATTTTTTATCCCCATTTAGAAAGAAATTTGATCAAAATTTTTTTTGAAGATATAATTTAAAGATTTTTCAGAAAATTAAAATTGAGATAGGACTAATCCTAATAAAAAAATTTAAATAGAACTAAAACAAATTTTACTACTAAAAAGAGGTGCAAACCTAAATTTCCTTTAATAAATCACTTCTAATTTTTATGCATCTAAAAAATAACATGTATAAAACATAATGATTATTAAATAATAATATGCATTATATGAAGCAAATAAACTTTATTAGTGTTAAAAGCATATATAATAATATAAGAGTAGACAAAATATTAATAGGCAAATACTTAAAATGATATGGCCGGGTCACTTGAGTTACTTTTATATCCTTTGACAAAGAACCAAGCCAGTTGTAGTTCGTACTAAAAATATGTTTTCCGTTATAAAAAAATAAAAAATATTTTTTTATCAAAATTAACTTATTTTCCATTGACCTGGAATATATTTTTCGTTGCTTCAGAAAATATTTTTTGTTGACTTTTAATTTTCGTCTTAACAAAAACCTTAAAATATAAAAAATATTTTTCCTTGAAACAAATGGATCCTAAGATTCAAGATTTAAATAAACCTGTATGGTAAAACAAGATTTTCATAAAAGAATATTTATACCTAGCTAGGAAAAAGAAGTTTTTCTATCTATTTCTATTAAGCCTCCATTCTTCCAATTTTACATTGTCTGTTTTTTCACACAAGTGCTTCCATCTCTTCTACATTTTTCTTCAGTTAGTTTACTTGTCCTTATTTTTTTTCTTAATCTTTATTAGTTGAGAGCTTAAGTGAGAAGTTCCAATTTAGTAGGATATTTTGAGATAAGTCTAATTTGAAAACCTTTATTCCGTTAAGTTCTGTTTTGTTGGATTTTTATATAGGTGCTTTTTATTTAACCAATTCATTACCGCTCAAAAGGCATTTGCATTGAGGAAATCGATCACCTCTTTTCTCGCTGAAACTAAAAGAACCATTTACTTCAGTTGATTTCTCAACATCTTCAAATATAGAAATTGGAGTCCCGAATATCTCGGCAACATTCCCATTTGAAACCATATCAGCGTTTAACTATCATCAACGATGTGAAAAATGGTTAGAAAGAGTAAGTGAATACATTGTGATTTTCAATCTTTTGTAAATGGGCAACCCTAGGTGCGAAATCTTTCCATTTAGATTTGATTCATATAGGATTTTTGAAATTCAAATACAAGATGTGATATTTGATTCTCCATATATGCAAACATTCTCATTCAGCCATTCTTATTTCGACATTTACCATTGCGCATTGATCGTGGTTGGAAAAATTGTACAGTACACTTACAAAGTCTAGTAATCACCACAAGAGTTTTTACATTTGATTTGATAAAACAACAATAACATTGAACTCTCATTCTTTGCTTACAATGTGTTTAAGTGCTTGTATATAACATGCATGTATGATATACCATGTTCCCATTAGTTTTCTTTATTTTGTTTTGAGAGCCGAAGTTCTTATTTCACAATGTGGGTATTTTGAAATCTTGTACATGATCTCATTGACCCGTATTTGTTATTTAGACATGTGGGTATTTGTGATATCTTGTATATGAACCTTCTTGGTTCTCCGTAATCAAGTCCCAATGCTCTGTAATATAACTTCTCACCTCAAAGTAGTTCACTGCTAGTTGTTTATTTGGGTGAATTGTTTTTACTTGATTTCAATATGTTGTCAATATCAATCACATTTCTTAAAATGCTTGCACGAGGTGTTGTATTGGAATGAGACAATTTGAATCTGTTTAACATGTTGAGCAGCTGTATCATCTATTAACATTTCACTGTTAACACTAGTAAATGTTCTCAGTGGTAATAGTTCTCAGTTTCCCAAACTCTGTACTATCATTCACTTCTCAGTGCTTTTAGTTACTTCTCAGTGCTTTTAGTTAACCATCATTCACTTCTCATTTTGGGTGACAATTCTCAGTTCTCAATGCTTATAGTTAACCATCATTCGCTTCTCATTTTGGGTAACAGTTCTCATTTCTTAAAGCAGAAATTATAGATTCTAACTGAAAGTAGTTCACTTGTCGATTTTTATGTGATTGAATCATGTTGTATTGGTTCCAATGTGTTGTCATAACAATTCTCATTTTGGTTATATGGTTGATTCATTTATCTGTGTAACAGTTCTCGTTAAATTGTTAATTTGTGAAGTTGTTGAATTTTGTAAATTTCTAAAATGAAATTATTTTGGAGATGTAAAAGTGAGAATGTTATTAAATTGTAGAAGTTGCTATAAATGTGTCTAGTTTGAAATTTTGTGAATATTAGCTTGTTTGCATTTTGGGTCAACTACTCTGTACTTATAGTTAACCAACATTCACTTATCATTGATTATGTAATTGAAAACTGTAAATAACCTTCGTTTCTCTTTTTGCGAAACAATTCTCATTTCTCAAAACTGAGACTATAAATTCCAACTTAAAATAATTCACTTGTCAATTATCCCAAACAGTCTAATTTTTTATTACTTTTATTTTTTCTAAAATTGCTAAATCTCTTAAAAACCAATATTTTTAATCATCTCATATAGGGCTTAATATTTCTCACGTGATGATATTTGTATTAAAGATTGATTGGTTTAAAAAATATTTCTATAGTTTTAAAAAACACATAAAATATTTACGTAAGTGTATAATTGCTCAATTTGTACTCTTATAATTTTAATGCTTGTTAATGTTTGATGTTGTATAGTAAAATTATTGCTAAAAACACGTAAGTATTGAGATGGTATCGTCATGTTTTATTTGTTTAGTAAAATTTTAAAAGATGTGATTACTATAAAATTTTGAATTTGATAACTTTAAAATTTCGTATTTTATTTTAAAATTTTATGATATCATTAATTCAGTAGAAAAATACACATTAAAAAAATTATATTACATATATTCTTTTTTTTATCAACAAAAGAAAATTTTTATAAAGAAAGCAAAGAACCAAAGGAGAATTAAAAGCACGGAAGACTTTTGGGAAGCATGGGCGCTAACCTAGAAGCTACATGCATGCTAATAAAAGGCTCCAAAAGATAACACATGAGAGAAAAACAAAAGAATCTATGGCAAGAAGCCAACGAAGAGAACAAGACTAAAGGCTTCTGAGCCTCTTGATTGAATCAATGCGATACAAGAAGTCGTCCAACTAGAAAAGGTGGCCCTTTATGGAAGCTAGGACCTAAAGCCTGGCTTTAACTTTGATTAGCTCCTTAATGTCATCCCAGTTTACTTCCCTTTGATTAAAGGTAAAATCACTTCTGCCAGCTATATGGACCGTAGAGTTGCATACAACATGACAGACCATATTCAGTTAGCAATTCCTTTCATTTGATGCAGGCGCCACCAAGAAATTAGCTCTGAAAGAGAGCCAGGGCTAACCCATTCAGATCCCCACCATCAAAATGTATTGCACCAAACATCCCAGACTTTTTGACAGGTTAGCAGGAGGTGGGAGCTTGATTCCAAGGTTGAACCATAAAAGAAGCAAATGGAGAAGCTAATAGGATTCAAAATGCCTATTCTTAGGAGTAGGTCCTTAGTTGCTAATCTCTCATGAGCTGCTAACCAAACAAAATCTTGGAATTTCGGGGGAACGCATCCATGTCAGATACGGTTTAAAGGAGAAAGAGAGGGTCCAATTTCTTGTAGAATTAGTCTACAGAGGAATTTAGAAGAAAATACTCCATCCTTTTCAACTAGCCAGTGTATTTGGTCCCTTTTGGATGGGTCTATCCTTACATCGCGAATCTCCAAGAAAAGCTGAGATAGAGGCTCATTTTCCCGTTCAAAGAGATTTTGACGAAAACACATGCGCCATTGAGGCTGCTGATGATCACTTTGATAGATATTGACAGCTAACTTCTGGTTTGACAACATAAAGAGTCTGTGAAATTTGCATTTTAGAGTTGTAGGAGCTAGCAAAGCGTCTTCCCAGAATTGGATCAAAGCACTGTCCCCAATCACAAGCCTACTTCTGGTTTGACAGCACAAAGAGTCTGTGAAATTTTCATTTTAAAGGTGTATGAGCTAGCCAGGCTTCTTCCCAAAATTAGATCAAAGCACTGTACCAACCACAAGCCTACAGCTAGCAGAGAATAAGGAATTGATGCAAGTTAATGGCATTCCTTCAATAAGAATAGCTTTCCAAACTGCAGATGGATTTTTGTCAAGCATCCATAGACCAATTGGAAGAGAGACCATCATATTTATGCTGTAGAATTTTTCTCCAGAGAATGTTCTTCTCAACTCCAAACCTCCACCACCATTTCATGATAAGATCAGAGTTTGAGAGTCCTATATTTGCAATGCCGAGACCACCATTTCTTTGGGAAGAGATACCCTCTCCCAATTAACCAGGTGAAGCTTACCTTTATCCGAATTACCACCCCCACAGAAACCTACTTTGGATCTTGGTTAAGGACTTTGCAACCATCTTAGGCATCTTGTAGATTGAGATGTAGTACAAGAGCAGGCTAGACAAAGACGACTTCACCAACTGGATTCTACCAGCCAAGGAAAGCAATTTCCTCTTTCAAGGCTTTAGCTTTTTGTGGAAATTTTCAATAAGGGGTTCCCAACATTATTTCGATCGAACTCCCCTGATCTATCAGCACTCGTTTAACCTCGAAGTTCAAGAGACTGAGGGTTACCACTAAAGCATCACTGCATGGCTATTGCACCCGCTCTGAGTCTTCCTCCGAGAACGAAATTTTGTTCAAATAGTCATCTAATCTCGACTTTTTCCCATTTACTACCTGTAACTTCATTAACTCAGCAATGTGCCCTAGCTTCTTCATTTGCCCTCACAAAGGGTTCCTCTGCCTTGCTCCGACCATTACGTGGATTACATGGATGATGTCGTGGCCTGCCGGCCTAATTGACGGCTCTACTTGCGTTGTGGTTGGGGATTTTTGCCGCTCTGTTCCTTCCTCTAGGAATTCTTTTAGATGGCCTTGCTGGACCAGATCCTCCAGATGCTTCTTGAAAGCTCGACAATCCTTCGTTCTATGACTTCTCTCTTTATGGTAGGAGTACCTTCATCTGACCCCTTTTTCTATTGCTGATTGAACCACCGAATCCGACAACCTAGGAGGCCAGAGAAAGTATGGCATGTCTTTAATCTGAGGTAAGATTTTGTGAAGGGATTCTTTGAATATCGCATTCACTACCTCTCTCCCTCTGGAGTTGACCCCCAATCTGATCGGCGGGCCTATTTGTTCGACCTTTGACTTCTTACTTGGCTGTACTAGGCTCTACCTCTTTGTTCTGATTGAACCGAGTCTTCTCAACCTCACCAAGCTCAGTCTCCACTCCTTGGGTTTTACCTCAGCTTCAATTTTTCCTACGTCTTTCTCCACCCTTATATACTGCTTCACGCGGCTCATCAACGCCGAGATATCTGGTGGTGACATCTTAGTAAAAGATGCCCTCAATTTCCCTCCTAGATGAAGCCCATGTTTGAACGAGGCAACAGTGAGCTCTTCCTTGTAATTTTTGATATCGTTATATACTTCCTAATATTTTCTAGTGTAGTTCCGAAGTGACTCCTTCTTCCCTTTTCATAACGCTATGAGTGAATCAATCTCTTTTAGAATCTTCGTGTTGATGACGAATCGTGCCACGAACCCCCTGGACAGGTCCCCCCAACTCACTATAGATCGTGGAATAAGGCAATCAAACCATCGTAGCCCGACCTTCACCAGGCTAACAGGAATACCTTGCACATAAGGGCGTCATTTTTGCTCCACTACGTCATCATCTGCCTAGAATGGCTGACGTGAGTGTGCAGATCAGAAAGTCCGTCATAGGATTTGAAACTTGGCAGGGAAAAGCTGTAGGAAGGCTCTGCCGTGTCTATGTGAGCGGCAAAAGGCGTGTTAGACAGGCCTTCCCACGCGTTGCTTGAGTCATCCCTAGTGTAACAGGCCGACCTAGATTCATGTATTGGTGGGGGGTCCTTGTTTAGCTTGGACATTTTCGGGGTACAACTGTCACACCATCCCTCTAGGGACCGAAAGCCAATGTTAGTTATAGCAATCAAAGAGTAAGTATACTAATCAAATTAGAATTATTTATTTATAGGAATCAAAGTAACTGTACATGCCACGGATACGTTATATATCATGTTTTCCCAAACTAGCGTATACTTTACAAAAATCTTATATTTTTAGTCTTTTTACTAAAAGATTAAAATAAAAAATTTTAATTAACTGCGAGTCTGGGATTATGAACTTGATGACTATGATGGACCAACTCTAACCATTCCTGCTATCTACAATCACAAAAGTTATATGAGAGTGCATTTAGTATTAATATGAACAACAGAAAAAATAGTCGTTCTACTTAGAAATACTAAAACATCATGCTGTATATGAGAAAAGTAAGATATTACATTCACTTGTCACAAAATTTCATAAATAGCCTTATCAGTTTTTCAAGATCTCACAATCTTTGCAAAAATATTGTTTATGCTCAACAGCCATAAATTTTCGATTCGTCATCAATACGAAGATTTTCGACATAACTACCACAATTCAAAATAATCGTGTCTAATTCATAACTCATACTCAACAGTGACCAAGTAATCGTCCACCTCACGATCAGGAGTTCCGACGGTACCATAACCTCAATTTTCAATGCACGAATTTCAACGTGATGGAATGAGCGCCATTCTCCACCAAGCAAAAGTGGTATGTGCTGTACGGGACTTAACCCGCAAAGCTTTTAAGGTAAAAATCCTCGCTCAATGAGAAACCTCCCCCATAGGAAGAACCAACACCTATAATTAGGCAACCTCCCCTAACGGGATATAAATGGCCGAAAACCCTTGTAATTTGGCACTTTGAAACAGTATCACATTATCAAAAACTTTTCTTTCACATACTCATGCTTTGTAAAAAGTGCAAATAGCATATTTAAAAACAACACCAGTGCATTTGAATAAAAAATTATGATATCACAATTTCTCATGCTTCAAAACATGGATATAAAACATATTTAAAATATAATCCATATATTTATGTTCAAAATAATACTTAAGCACTTTCACCTCAATTTAGGCATGACAAAACTCTTTCCTTATTCTTGATTCCAAAATTCCTAATTCTCTGATGACAAGATCTCGGGGCCTAACAAAAAATCACATCTATACATAAGTGTGTAATATTAATTTTCGTGCGTAACTTAATTAAAGATTTTATTTTCTTAGTAAATCTTAATAAACTATTAAATTTTTAAGTTTTCAATTAAATACTCAAAATTTAAAGAAATACATAAATTTTAGCCTAAAATCTTATTTATATTTTAAACCCTTGTTAATCACTAGTATATTTTTTAAATTATTTTAAGGTACTTTATTAAAATCTAATTACAAATATATTATTTGCTTGCTTAATTTAATTAAAATTTATTATTTTAAGATACTTAATTTAATTATTTATCTTATATTTTTAGTCTTTTTACAAAAAATACCAGTTAATTACGAGCCGAAATTATAAATCTAATGACCGTAGTAGACCAACCTTTGAGATTGCCTATCACAAAAATGGCTAGAATTGAACATTTATGACTTTCAACTAATATGAGTATGTGATACTAAGGATAAAATAAAAAAATATATAAAATATTAAACATAATTACTCTCTTGTCGTTAAATTAGTAACAGATTATTGACAGATAGATTACTTTAAAATACACAACTAAACTAAAAAAAAAAGTCAATAACATTTCAAAAATTACAAAAAAATATATATATATATTTATTTTTTTATTAAAAATCTCAAAAAAAAATAAATATAATTTATTCTAAAATAAAATCAGACCCTAAAAATAATAAAAAGGTAGCGGCTGACGCGCCGATTCGCCGGACAAGGCGAGCAACGTGAGACAGCGTGCTCTCATTGGCCAACGTGACGAACTTAAAATAAACCACCCATGCGTTGTCGAATTACTATTGGCAGAAAGTCACGTCACAGTACGATGAAAATGACGTTCTGGCGCCCCAATTCTAGGTCTTGTTCTTTTTTAAATTGTATTTTATGTTTGTTAAACTTTCTTTTTATGTTCCTGAGCTCCTTTTTCTATATTTGCGTTTATTTACTCTTTACTATTTCTTCCCAAATTTACCAAAACAAGATGATTGTATGAAATTTTACCATCTTCATTTCTTGTCTTTTTTTGGGTTTTTTTCTTTATTTAACTGACTTTTTGTGCTTCGCTTTACATATGCGTGGGTAAGACTTCTGAGCTTGTTAGATGGGGGAAGACAGAGGGAAACATGGAGATATCACCGGATTAGGGAAATTTTAGTTTTTCCCATAAAAGAAAAAGAAAAAGAAAAAGAAAATTTGTTTGATTGTGAGCTTTACGCAAGTCAAGAAAGAGGTCAACACATCAAGAATCGAAAGATTATCCACCGTTGTTCTTTCTCCGTGTGTATGTAATAAGTATGTATAACTATATATATGTATGCAGAATCACAGATATAGGGGTTCTGAGTTGTTACTTGTTTCTGGTTAGATTTAGGATTTAGGTATCTTCTTGTTCATTTCTCTGTAAATCTTACTGGGTTTTCTCCTCTCTCTCTCTCTCTCTCTCTCTAGCGTTCTTCTGTATCCTGATCCTGATAGGGTTTGTGGGTTTTCGTGCTCCAGATCTTTTCTGAGACTTTCGGATTTTGACATCAACTGTCAATATATTTGATAGAATTCTTGACTCGTGGGCTGTGAATATTTGGGTCTCTGGATCTTTCATCAGTTTTCTTCTAAAATCTTTGAGACCTTATATTGTTTCTTGCTGATCGAGCTACCGTACAATTTTTTAGGGATTCCTTGCTTTCTCTGGTAAGTTTTTTATTTTTTTAATTTTTTTCCTAGTTTTCTTTATGTTACCATGAATTAAGGTGGTGTGTTTGGATGTTTTGGAATTTATTAGGTTGGATTGATGATTGATGTAAAAATTAATAAAGAAAATGATACAATTTGGATGTGATATATGATATAATATAGGAAGGAGTAGGAGATCGAAACGAAATGGTGAGAGGAAAAGTTCAGATGAAGCGAATAGAGAACGAGACGAGTAGGCAAGTGACGTTCTCAAAGCGTCGAAGCGGGCTGTTGAAGAAGGCGTATGAGCTTTCAGTTCTGTGCGAAGCCGAAGTGGCTGTCATCGTCTTCTCTCAGAAAGGAAAGCTCTACGAGTTCTCAAGCTCAGAGTACGTCTCTCTCTCTCTCTCTCTCTCTCTCCAAAATCCCACCCACCCATTGGATCCTAATTTATGAATCTCCTTACATAGTGTGTTTGATTCAATCAAAATTGTGATACCTAATCCAGCGGCCTATAATTTTTGGCACTTAGGCGATATATTAATAGAAGGTTTTTAATATTTAAATTTATTTTTTTTAATGTTTGATTGTTATTAAAATTTTATTTATTTCATTTTTTCAGATGTAAAATTATTCATTATATTTTCATAATCAAGTTGTTTGACTATATCTTTTTTAATTTATGATATTGCCAATATATTTAATCTTTTTTATGACATAGTTAATTTACGTAAAGACTTTATTAATTCTAATTTTGGTGCACGCAAATAGAAATTCTTGAATCACCTAGTTTTTGAGATCATTTTAGTTTTTTCTTTAATAGAATGATCAATTTAATTAGGTGAATATAATCTTTATTTCCATTGTATATTCTCTTTAATTATCTCTTTATTATGGAGTTCAATATTTTCTTGACTTGTTTCATTTTTATGTGGTCTTCATGCCTATGGAACTATACTCGTGTAAATAACTAAGTTGCCCTCTCTAATAACTAAAACTTTTATATAAGTTGGTGGTTAGAATTAATTTAATACCATATTATAACATAAATAAATGTGTTCTAACATCACTACCTTACATGATTAATTATAATACTACATGTATGTAACTCACTTATGGAAGACATCGTAATCAGATGTGAGGAAACTTGTTGAGAATCAACTACTAAGTTACCCATCTTTAACAATGATAATACCTTACATGTTAATTTACTCATGGAAAGTATAACCCTCAGAGCTTTTTGAATATACAAATTAACAAACTATTCCTCTAAAACATCTGAATCTTTTAGATGAATTGGTAGGTTACCATTTTAGCATCCTTCCCCAATATTACCTGTATCACTTCTCAATTTTCTCTTTCTTTTTAAGAAAAATAATTTCCATCTTTTACAAGAAAATTCTTCATGCACCTATAGCTTGGCAAACTTCTTCCTATGATGGCACTTCAACTCCGAGTCATGGTGAGTACTCACAAACAAACAATAGCTAAACTGTACACAACAAAAAACATGAATGAGAACTTTATGGTGATATATATACGATCCAAAGGGCCATAGAGTGCTTCTAACAAGCACAAAATACCAACACACACTTCATGATACTTAACACAAGTAATTTGAATATACTAACATGATTTTGCACTTCACAATATAATCTTTCACACTAGGAAAACTCTAATGCACGCAGGGACAAAACATTGAAGGGACCATGGGGGGCCATGGCCCCTCAGTTTTTTTACATATTTAAAAAAAGAAAAAAAAAAACAAACATGGCCGTATTTTTAATGATTTGTGCTGCCACCACTTCAGCACTTTTATTTTCCTTCCGAGGAGGCGAGATGCCTTTACATATGCATTTTATATTTTATTATTTTTAATACTTTTTTATGCTTTACCTTTTGGCCTTTTCTTTTAATTACGTTTTCAAATCTTCTTATTTCCAACAATTTTTGAGTTGTGTCAATGGATGGTAAGTACAAGAAGATCATTAATTTACCAAATTGTTTATCAAGTTATTGCACTTGTTTTTATTCTTTCAGTTTCTACTGCAACTATAGAGTGTTCATTTTGACTTTGAATATCATTGAAATAAAGTTTCGATATTCTTATGAATTCTTCACTTCTGTACATTGAAAGGAAAATTACTAAAAAATTTAGTACTGAGTCAATCATTAAAGATATTAGGGATTTGAGAGAGCATCGAGTTGTATTTTAATAATTGATGGGTTTCAACTGTATGAATGTTCAATGATGCTCTGACTTTTGTTCTGTTCATATATTTTTAGAAGTGAATATATGTCATTTTATTTATTATGTCTTACATTAGTGTAATTTCTTATATCCTCTTATTCTCTAATTAAAATGGGATAATTTATATCAGTAGACAAAAATTTTTGGCCCTCGAGATATAAAATCCTAGTTCTATCCCTGAATACGTAAACTATGTGTTAATAATATATTCAACTCAAATATTAAATTTTAAATTAACTCCAACACTAACATAGTTATTGTTATGATGGAACAAATAAATTATAACAGAAAACAAAGCAATAACAAAAAAAAATACAGAATTTACTTCCGCATATAACTTACATCCACAAAAGAAGATTTTTAGCGAAATTATCACAATAAAAGAAGATAATACAAAGAATCGATTGAATTTGTAATTCTATCGTGAAATCCTATAACCCCCAAATAGCCCATTATATAAGAAAGCCATTGCTCTGTGTCCACTAATCAAGTCACTTGGGTAAAAAAAACAGGTGATTATGAGAATTATTAGATAACTATTAGAGATCAACTTGATCCATATTTTCAAATTCAAATATTGTATTTTTATTACATGTGATCTTATGCTATTTATATATACATATCAATACAATAAAAAAAAACCCAAGTACGAGATTCAAATAAACCTCTTTAGTGTTGGTAATTTAATTTGGTATTAGAGCTAGAGTACTAGGGATGGGTAAAGTGCATATCCCTGACCTGCATTCCGCAGATGCTGTCGAGTGAGTATACTGCACGTGAGGGAGGGTGTAAAGCGAAATCTCACATTACCTGAATACAAAAGTTATGTGCAGTAAATAAGCGTGAGGACACCATTACCTCAATAGTTAGTTTTTGATATTGAGTTCTATCCAAGAACGTATAATATGGTATCAGAGCCATGGTTTCTCACCACAATTCCTCCCACTTCATCACCTTCTCCACCCGAAAGTTCTTCCCTACCATCCCACCCCTCACCCTCTCTACTAGGCAATGCTTATCATTTTCTTTCTCTAAAACTTATCAATACCAACTACTTGTATTGGAAAACTCAATTAGTCCCGTTTCTCCGTGGCCAACATCTTTTTGGTTTTATCAATGGTTCTCATCCGTGTCCCTCTCCAACCATCACTCAAGATGCTGTTTCGGTCACTAATTCTGCCTTTAACGTTTGGGTTGCTCAAGATCAGTCACTGATGAGTCTCCTAATTGCCTCTTTATCTGAAGATGTTCTTCTTTTGGTTGTTGGCCTCAATTCTTCCTATGAGGTCTCGTGCACCCTTGAATCCGCCCTTGCCTCTCCCTCCCATACTTGAATCTTCCAACTGCATATGCAACTTTAGAGTATAAAACAAGGTCACCTCACCGCTACCCAATATTTTCATAAAGCTAAAACTCTTCTCGAGAAATAATCTGCTGCGGGCCACACTCTCTCTCTCTCTCTATCTCTCTCTCTCTCTCTAGGATTTCAACCTTTACATTTTTACAGGCTTGAACCCATAATTTTGGGATCTAGTGACCTCCCTTGCAACTCGATCCTCTCCTGTTCCGTATTCTGAATTGCACAGTCTCTTGCTCAGCTATGAATTTATGCATTCCATTGCCTTTTCCACACTCTATTATCGATCCATCTGAATCCCCTCAAGAAAATCTGTCTCATTGAAACTCTCATTCTCGAGGTCATGGCGGCCACCATGGCAAAGTCTTGTGGTCGTGGTTGTTCTCATGATTCATGATCAACCTCTTCTCACAATGATCATCGCTTCCCTCATGGTGATTCTTGCCCAGGATGCCAAATTTGTAATAGGTAGTTTCACTCTGCCATCAATTGCTACCATCGTTATAATCACACAAGTCCACCCTTAGCTCATTTGGCCTCTTATTTTTCTCGCTTTGTTTCGATTACTGATTGGTTTCCCGACACTGGGGCCACTCATCGTGCTATCCTGATCTAACCGTTCTCTCTCATCACGATGATTATCATGGTTCTGATAAACTTCGTATTGGTAACGGTAAGGATCTCCCAATTTCCAAAATTGGCTGGACTACTATTCGTACCCCCTCTAAATCCTTCTGTCTTTTCAATATTTTACATGTTCTTTCTCTCACAAAATCTCTTCTTTCAGTTTCTCAATTCAGTAAAGATAATAATGTTTTTTTTTAATTTTACCCATCCCACTTTTTCATCAAGGATCAAGTTACCAAGAGTGTATTACTTATATATACACATCAATACAATTAAAAAACCCAATACATGATTCAAATTAATCTCTTTAGTGTTGGTAATTTAGTTAGAATCATCAAAGTAAATAGATTCATGACTCCACTCATTATTCATATGAGAATATTTCTTTTTATTTATCTTTCTAAGATATCAAACTTTTGAATGAGGTCTTTTACCCTTATTTCACTTTCCTTGTAAGCCATCTTGGGCTATGCCAAAGTGAAGGAATGGCTTGAGTGGTTGGATGCATTGTAGTAATCTCCATCATGGATGTTTCAACTTTTCAAAATTATCAGTTGTTTTCTTTTCCAAATTTAGGTTGCATGTTTTTGTGTGGTTTTGGATCCGGGGTAACTCCCTATATACATCCACCCATATCTACTCATGTAGCTCTTTCTCATCTTCATCTGTAATATTTTTGATATAATGAAATTTTATTTTTCATTGCCAATCAAAAAAAAAAAAACTAGCATGGACACAAGCGAGGTTACATAATGGAATCATGACAAAAGACTCAGAAAACAAAATTGATAACAAATGCAATCATTTTTCTTCATGAATCCCATAACTCGTTGAAAACACCGTGGTCATCATTTCTTGACACTCCCAAATTTTAGCATGATGACCTTATGTAAGGAAACACAGTTTTCTATCCTGCACAAAAGATGGGGAAAGAATTTCATCCCTATAGGAAATAACCAGCGCTGATGTCACCTGAAAATCAATTCCAAATGACAAAATGATATGGTTTCCTCTTGTTTATCATGTATATGTTAATATAGATTTTGTTTATCATCCATTGATGACTTGCTGTTTTTTGAATGTTTCAGCATGCAAAAGACAATAGAGCGATATTGTGAATATGTGAAAGGGGTGCAACCTAACAACCCTCAAATAGAACACCACTTGCAGGTCAGATTTCCTTTAAATGTGGAATTCTAAATTGTTCTTGAGAAAGAAGACAATTAGAAGGTTTAATTTCAACTTTTTTCGTAATATTGGCATCTACAAGTGACCAATATGATGAGGAGTGCCTCTTGGAGCAACATACACAAGATAATATTATGGTTTTCATATGTATTAGTTTTGCTCGGTCTATATATGTGGCTGGACTTATATAAACACCCAAAACTCTTTTGCAAGATTTGCATAAAAATAAAAAGAAAAAGAAGGGTGAAAAAACTTGAGGAATATAATATAGTATTAATAAACTTGCAAAATTGGTGAAAATTAAATGGCTACTTTTAAGGTGTGGTGATCAGCGTTAGAGATGATAGTATTCCATGATACAATATTAAGAATAATTGACATATGGTACATATTTGCGTATTTTCTTCAGTAATGTGCCCTGGCCAAATGGCACAAAGTTCCTAATGAGAGAAGTTCCTGGACATTTACTATGAGTCCTATTTTTGGGTTTCCCCATATTCCATTAGAGAACTCTTCTTATATATATGAAGATTTCTCTTCTCCAATGTTGTGCAAACAATAGGGTTTTGCTATATCAATGAACTTCCACTTTCATGATGAGCAAGCTTTTGCGGAAAATCGGGTTCATGTACAGCTAACCACATAAAAAGATCGAGTAAAGCTAACACTATGAAAACTATGATTATCTCGTGCATGTGGCCCAAAGAGATTAAGATAACTCGTCTGCTTTTTGGGATTTATTTCGATGAACTCTATTACCTACAACAGTAGGTAACTTTTATATAGAAAACTCCTGCATACGGCCATATGGCACTTGATGCGGTCGTGTTCTTGTTCATCGGTTGAGGTGAGCAGTGTGACAGATTTATGGTAAGATAGCTTTCAAACTGGATTCATTGTATTATGGCACCTAATTAATTGCTGCAAAACAGGAAAGTTGAAATTGTTGTTGGTGGAGACAAACAAAAGTCCTCCAATGAGCTTTCTGTGACTTTTGTGTCAGTATAATAGGCCTTCAAGGTCAACAAAGTGTGATACAAATGAACATGCTTTATCTCAGGGTTTTAACAGGCTACATATTATTGTTCAGTGATACAAACCATATATATTGATGTATCCAATGATATCAAACAGTATTTTTCAGTATCAAGTAGTAACAGCCAATATATTGGTTAATACAGATTCGAATGTCCAAAATTTCGATACATATTGACTGATAGGCCTATCCTCAGAGCTATTTATATATGATTTAGGGACTATTATGATTGGATACTAAGATATGTAGCTATAATAAACCAAATGATTATTGTTACTTGATCATCTCCATGGTCAGCATTTATTAAAACCATCATAAACACGTCACCATGTGCTAGAATGCGTATGGAAACGATAAAACCCAAGCAAGTTGAAGTCACCAATCTAATAAGATATTAGCCCTCAAAAATTTCAGAAGAAAAATGTGCTAATATGTAGCGTCAGGGAAGTTGCTGAATGTGAGTGTATATTTACAGGAAACTGAATCTTATAATGCTAATGCACACATTCTCCCCTACTGTTTCTGTTGCTCTTAAGCTAAATTCCTTGCATTTAACGTACTGAATTAATGTGGGTAGAATAATATTGTGATCAAACTTGTCATTTTTTGCTGATCAAAAGAGAAAGAAAAAAGAAGAGTTAGTTTTACTTATTTTTCTAACTGCAAATGCAGCAACTGAAGAATGAAGCAGCAAACATGGCAAAGAAAATAGAGATTCTTGAAGCTTCTCAATGGTTTATGGCTTTTAGTTTGTTAATTCTCTTTCCAAACTTTTTTTTTTCTTTCATTCACGGTTCTTTTCCTTAACATTGACTTGGGATGTCTTAGGAAATTCTTGGGGAAAAGTCTGGAGTACTGTTCGGTTGAGGAAATCCGAGAGACCGAAAGCCAGTTGGAGCAAAGCCTAAGAAACATTAGAGCGAGGAAGGTAGATAGATGGTTGGGGTGTTTGGCAAAGCTTCAAGTAGTAGCTTTTAGTTCCTTACAACTAATTTTAGTTATAAGTTATATTCTTTATTAAATACGCACTATTTTTGTTATAAGTTATAACCGTTACAATTTTTATCAAATACTCATAATTTTTGCTACAATTTACAATCTATAAGCTACTAGTTTTAACCATCCCAAACACGATATATACTCTTGTAAATTGAATTGTTGATAGCCTTTTGGTCTCTAGTCATGATCATCTTGAATACGTAAAGAAATTCAAAAAAATATTGAAATGTTTTAAGTGGAAGACTAGGGAACAATCCATTTGTCCTAATTCCCAGTTTTCTTGCCACTTCTTGACAACAAAATGTTTGAGAAAATGTTGAGCTGAAATTGACCAAACTTTGTATGACATATATTTCAGGATCAGCTATTCGATGAGCAAATAGATCGATTGAAAGAAAAGGTATACCAAGTCGCTGAACTCATACCTAGTTTTAGTTCTGGTTTGCAGTGTTTACACATTCATCTGACATTAATATCATGCTTTTCTCTCTCCCCCTAAAATTTAGGAGAGGCTGTTGTTGGAAGAAAATGCAAGGTTATTGAAGATGGTGAGCTTCATTCAACTTTATACCATATCTCTAATTTTCAGTTATATATATATATATATATATATATCAACTCAAGTTGCGGGAGTAGAACTAAATTAGACAAGAATCAATGGTTTTTGAAATTTCACTTTTAATTATTTTCCTTGAATTTGGAAGGATTTAATAACCCATAGGACTACCGGATTAATAACGAGAATATATAATTTCACATGGTAATCTTAATAATTTCATGATATTATAGTCAACATTGGTCGTATGAAGGACTTTGCGATGGTGTGATACTAGATAGAGTAGTAGAGCCTTTAGAAAGGGATATAGATTTTAGAATTATATATCTTGTACATGTTAATGAGCTATTATTTATATCTATAATAGGAAAAGAACCTGGCCACACGGTGAGGATGTCTTTCAACAAATATATCATATTACTCTATCCCACATTAGTGGGACATAAAAAATAATCTTGGTATATAAGAGCACATTTCAGCTATTGCTAATGACTTGAGATTAAGTATTGGGTCAATAGTCCATTTAATTTTTTACACATAATCTTAGGACATAAATATTAGCAAATTACCCATGTCTAAAATCACTTTTTAATATAAGATAAATTAAATTTATTTAGTTTTAAGTTAATTTTAATTTTTAAATTCCAAATTTACTAAAAATAAGTAAAAATAACTTGCAATCTCTCATGTACATAGATACTTGAAATATTTTAATTACTTTATTGTTATTGTAATGTGTGTGGTGCTTAAAATTAATACTCATACTGTGTTTGACAGCACCTACATGTATGGTTGGAAAGTCAAAATTTTTTTGAACTTGAATTATTTTCATGTGATAATATTTATATATTTTTTATTTGTATAAAATAGTACACCAATAATTAGTTTTAAAACATTAGGAAAAAAGACAGAAACTTAAAACTTATTTATGAAACTTCAATTAAATGTAAGGTCAACTCATTTTTCTCTCCTCTCACTTCTTCGATTTTTTTTCACCCATTAGATTAAAAATATCTCAACCACTAAAATTGTCACAGATGACAATTGTCACATCAAACCCCCTCCCTAGTAATATAGAATTTACAATACTAATAGTAAAGGAATTATTAATGCAATGTTCTCCTAACTAGGTATTGTATATCTTATATTTTGTAGGGTTGATTATTTAATGAATATATAATTCTTTCACCATTTATTGTATTCAAACAAAAAAAACTACAACCTTACTTGTTGGATATGTGATTCTATTGTACATTTAAGGAACATTTGATGTAAGGTCCATAGCGAAGACTTAATACAATATTTGGTCCATCAAAAATAATTTTAACTCTTGAAGTTTATTGGTTCAAATTGGACTAAAATACCCTTACTATTCTCTATATTCATCTCTCTACCTCAACACCTCTATAGCACCTCCAGCCACCACCAACGACAAATTCCGACAATCACCGATGACCATTTCATGCAACCATCTCGGGTGACTTTTTCGCAACCCTTGTGTCAAAGATAATTTTAACTGTTTGAATAGAATTAAAAGTAAATATTTACTATTTTATGTAATTGTGATGGCGAATAAGGTAAGGACAGTAAATATAGTTTGATTTCATTAACAGATATAAATTTTACTATTCGAATATAATTAATAGTAAAATTTATATGTTATGTATAGTTGATACTTGAGAGAACAGACACAGATTTCAGTTTGAATATAACTAATAGTGAAGTAGTTTATTTGTTTTGTGTAACGGGTGTTGGAGCGAACAATAAAATTTATTAATCCATGGGTTGCCAAAAAAGTCACCGGAGGGCCATCGGAGATCGTCGAAAAGTCATCAAAAAATGATCGTCGGTGGTCATTGAAAAACAATCGTCAGTGGTTGGCGGTGGCGACTAAAATTGAAAAGGGTAATGAGATAGTGTGGTTGGCGGTGGCAACTAAAATTGAAAAGGGTAATGAGATAGTGTGGTGTGCGTAGTAAGTAATTGGAAGAGTGCAAGTTATAAGGAAATTTTTTTCCATATAATTAATTGCTTATTAAATGAGAGGACCTTAGTTCATAAAGCTTTTAAAAAAAATGAACTTAATTAAGGAGTTAAAAAAAGTTAAGATGGACTAAATGTACAAGGACTAAGAATTGAACATTAATTTAACTAATTATCCCTACATTTAATTATTAGGTCAATCAAGCATGCTCGATATGTTTTAATGCATGAAAAAGTTAGGTCGATCTTTAAGAACCAATATAGTTTACAAATGAACATCGTTAAAACAATGTTGTTTAGATGCAACAGAGTTGCTACAAGAAAAGTGAGGATAAAAAATTAATGCATAGGTTTGGTTAAAAGTAGTATGAAACAATGATAAAATATTAAAAATAAATAAAATTATTAAAAATAATAAAAACATGTAATGCACACCAACTATAGACATGATTTTGTTTTTGATTAGTGATCAGATTTGTGTGTTAAGACTTTCGAAAGAATAAAATAGTGTTTAAAACCATTGTCAACAAAGGAGACGACAAAAAATAACTAAAATAGCGTTTAACTAAAACACTAGTTTGCCTAGAGTTAGTTAGCAAAGATACTTCCATGGAATCTAACTCTAAATAATTTACTAGAATAAACTTGCTTCAATTAAATTATTTGGCACAATTATTAGTAGTATTAATTGAAATGAATAAATGCCCAGTTTCTTCACTATGCTATATTTATACAAGGAGAGTTCTTGTCCCTTAAGAACTCCAATTCTATTATAAATAAAATTGTGGGAGAAGGATTTCGGTAACACGACTCTAGCTCTATGTTAATAAGTAGTTTGTCTCGTTAATGAGATTGCCTTAAGATTGTTGTTATGGGACCTGCGCTAATTTTAGCTCATAGAACATTTTGTTTAGCGAGACGTTATTCGTCTTTTCCTAACGCGCATTTCTTTTCTATCAACTCTTATATATGTTAGTATGGAGAGAAGGCATTGCAGCCTCCAGCAAAACAGAAAGAAGTTGCAACAAGCAGCCAATGCACCGAGAGTTCAGAGGTGGAGACCGAACTGTCATTGGCCTTGCTGAAATATTGAGCGGGATTGTGGCAGGCGATGATCATGCTTTACGATCAATATTGATCGATCGTGTACTTAATTCGTATATATGTACCTGATTCGTTGGTGATTTATTTATCAAAATATCAAATAATTAGATACACGGGATGTTGTTTGACGAAATGCCCTAACTATTCTGTTTGGTTCTTTGTCTACTGAGATTCCAAGGGGACCTCTTGAAAGCTAAGGAGGGTTGGTGTGAAGGTCTAGCACACCACTTGTTTGCAGTTATGTAGTAGTTTGTGTATCAGGTGTTGTTTTGTCGGTGGCATGCCTTGCCTAGGGGTGTAGGTTTTAAGTTTAGTTCTTTGGTTATGTCCGTTGCCATGTTTTGTGTTGGTTCTCTGGTGCGGTGTGGGATTCCTTGGCCTCTGGTTTTGAGGAAATGTATTGTTGGTGGCATGCCTTGTGGATGTGGTGTAGGCTTTAAGTCTAGTTTTTTCTCTCTGGAGCTGTGTGCAAGAGCACCTAGTTGATATAGTGTTGCCTTTTATGGATTTTCACTGAGCTGCAGATTCAAGAAACCAAAAAACAAAAGCGTTTGCAGACCCTAATCAGTCAATCACATAGCTGTTGTATCCTACTGTTTTTTGATGAATATGTGGCTGTTTAATTTTCTTATCTTCTTTTAGAAACCAAATGTGGCCTTATAGCTTGAGTCATAAAACTCGCAAGACTTATTTGTTAAGAAATAATTTTTTTATTAGTCAAACAATTTTATTAATTATATAAAAATTAAAAAGAGCGGTGAAAATTTGCATTACTACAAAATATGTACATCTCAACTATGTTGATACTTGCACATTTGTTAATTATTTGCACTTTTCAACCTAATATTAAATCAAAATAATAATACAACATTAAAACAAAAGGTCTTCTATTATTTAGGAGAACTATTCTCAATCCAAGTGGGTCTTGATATTTTTAAATTTTCTAAATGATTAGTCACTTCTCGTTCTTGATCGGCATGTTGCATTCTTGATTTTACCAAATGCCAAGAAATACATATAGAGTAGATCTTGGTTGCAGTTTGTGAGCACTATAACGTTTGAACCAAGGATAACATTGGCAACTGAAGACCTTTAGATGTGAATAATCAGGTGGTGGTGGAAGAGTATCTCAAAAGGAGACAAATGATTGAGATTAGAACTAGGAAGCCTATTGATAAGGTATGCAACTGTAGCTAAGGCTTTAAACCAATATCGAAGAGGAGCAGAAGATTGATGCAACAGTGTTACAATAGTCTCAATGAGATGTCTATGTTTTTGTTCGGCAACACCATTTTGAGCTGGTGTGTGAGGGCAAGATGTTGGATGAACAATGTCCTGATGAGTTAGGTACTGCTAAAATTGAGTGCTAGAGTACCCACCTCTATCATCAGTATGAATAATTTTAGGAAATTAGTATATGTTTCACTTTTATAGTGCATAGGAAAAATAAAATGGTCTACAAACAAAACATAGAAATGTACAGAAGAGTGCTCATGATTGAAAGGACCCTATATATCACTATGAATGAGACATAAAAGTTTATTAACACTAGAACTGAACAAAGGAAATGGTATTCTATGAGATTTGGCAACACAACAATGACTACATAAATGGTTGTTACATGAGGTTACTTGTAAATGAAATCTTTTGAGAAGATGCGTGAGTTTATCTTGAGATGGGTGGCCTAATCTTTGATGCTACAAGGAATCTGGAATTTTGACAGTAAAATAAGTTAGAGACCTATGAGAAAGCTCAGCATGTGAAACCGCTATTTGGTAAAGTCCCTTGGAGTGAACACCTCTATAGAGAGGCTTCTTTGTCTTCTTGTCCTGAATAACAAAATAGTTTTTGTCAAATGTAATAGTATAGTTATTATCCAAAGTCAATTCATAGATTGAAAGTAAGTTAATTGGGACATATTTTGAGAACATGTATTGCATTATGAATTTTGGAAGGAAAAGACGGAGTTGTAAAATACCCTGACCAATGCTAATTATAGGAAGTGATGAGCCATTGTCAAATATACCAATTGGAAGTTGGTGCAGGAGAACTTTCTGCTAGATAGGCCCTCTTAGGGATTAAAGATGAATACTGAGATGGTGCAGTAAACACTGAGTAATATAGATCCATTCGATACCAGAATTCTTATGTTGAGTGATTGCTCTTACCACAGATTTGGCAAATGACAACACTAGAGGAACTAACAAAGTCTTCACCAGCAAAGTTTTGATAACCAGTTCGACCATTCTCTTGGAGAACCTATTTCCCAAATTTTCAATCCTGTTTTGTTTCCTCTATATGAAAATCTTCATCTCCTATTGTTAAAATTCATGAACTTGGATCCATACATATTTTGACAATCAGGTTTTGCAGATTAAGCAACTATAAGTTTAGTGGTGGATTTGTGTTGAATATGTGACTCGACATGTATAACCTCAAGGCACAATAAAGCACACAAGTCATCCATGGTAATAGGTTGAGGTCTTGCTCTAATAGTTGACATGAGAGCAACATATTCATTTGGTAATCCATTGAAGTTAATCAAGACAGGATCCTCATCATCAATTGATGAAGATGAGAATCCTCGTCATCCATGGTAATAGGTTGAGATTTTGCTCTAATAGTTGCCTTGAGAGCAGTATATTCATCTGGTAGTCCATTCAAGGTAATCATGACAAGGTCCTCATCATCAATTGATAAAGATGATATAGCCAATTGCTATTCCATGTCTCGTATTTGACTCAAATATGTCTCCATTGGCAGACTTCTTGGTTATGGTGTTCAAATTATTCTTCAATTAATGTATGTGAGATCAAGAAAGAGTAGTGAATCTCTTCTGTAATGCTTTCCAAATCTCATGACTTGTTTGAAAATGAAGAACATAAAAATATATAGCAGGAGTCAATGTTTGCAGTGATGCAACTAAAAATGTGAGCATCGTTTGTTTTCCAAAAAGCATGATCAGGATTCAATACCTCAGTGTTGTTAGCATCAACAATCTTCCGTGCTGGAAAGGTAGCTGATCCATTTATGTAGCCTGATAGATTTGTGGCTCCAAGAATGTTCTGTGTCTAATTCTTTCAAATTATATAGTTGGAACTATCAAGTTTAACAGTGACAAGAGAGCTGAGATTTGATACTAGCAGAATTATGTTTGGAATTAGTGAAGAAGATGATGATAATGCCATTGATGAGGGCTCGTATGAACTCAAAGCTCTCATACGCTCAAAGCTCTCATACTATAACAAGAATTTAGAGAGCTCAATTCATTAATTGTCAAGTGAGAGAATACAATACACTCAGATTGTATCACTAACTTATCTCCAATTAACAATCAATTACTTGCTAACAAAACTACCTCACTATTACTTCTCAGCTGGCAATTAACCAATTCCACTTGTGCAGCTTCTACCTAACTTAAGCATAGAGTTATACTCAGTTGTAGTTTTTGCCTTCCTTTGATGCTGAAGGTCCGTCCACCCACATTCATACCCTTCAAAGAGGCGTTGGCAAGTGTTCTTGATTATCAGTATTGACAAGGACATGAACAAATTGGTATTTTATTTCACAGAATGGATGAATTTGGTTGAAAATAAACAATTTATGTTTAAACCGTCTGTTAAGAATTCAATTATCATTTTGTGAGAATTAAATTTTTATATATTTTTATGGCAATTCAAGTTATATAATTAATGTAAAACTCCTAATTTGTTTAGGATTAAAGTAGTTGAGAATAAAATAGGACTCTTATCTTGTTAAGGCTCCTAATTGTCTTAGAAAACCTAAAATCATTAAGAGTCCTTAATCAGAATCTTATTCAAGTCAAAAGACTGAAGTACAATACAAGAAGCTCGTGGTACAAGCGATTGAAGTAGGTTCATGCAAGAGCAGTTCTGACATAACGCAATCTGTCATATAACTACTCGAGCGGATTCCTGACAGTTTTAATTCGATTGAAACTCGAACTGCTAGGATTGTATGCTTATATAAAGGGGCACACTCGAATTACAACTTTAGAAAATAAAATCCAAAACTTTTTAAGAGAAATTGAAGTGCCTTTCGAGTCTGCAATTTACAAAGATTATTCGTGTTCGACTTAAAATATGTTCTAAGTTTACCGACGAAAGATTTTATTGGTTCTTTACTTCGAGAATTCGTTACAAGAATAATCAAGTGAAAAACGATATACGTGAATTCAACAAGTAAGTTTAAGATGCTTGAATTGAGGATTCGATCAAAATCTGAAAATGGTGTCTTGTAATTGTAGTCAATTGTTTAATACTTGATTATTTAGATTTGGATGAATCATGTGATTTTTTATCCAAGCTAGATTTTTCATGTTAAAAATTTTCTGTATTAAAAAATTTGTGTGATTAAAAAATTATTTTAGACCCACGTGATAGAGTCGTAAAGAATTTTGAGAAAAGAGTGCGTGGATCACATTCCTTAAGCAGTTTCCTTAGTTGTACCTTCGTCTCTCTAATTGCGCTAATGTATTTCTCAATAAACTTTGCGCCAAATCTAATACCGATCTTGCCCTTGACTAAGTCCATCCGTACTTCATTCTATTTAGTTGGTTCAACTTGAATAGAAACTAGAATATTAATTCTAGTCTTCCAAACAGTTCATAAACATAGCATAGAAAAATTGCCTCCTTTTCCAGATTCGGTTATGATCTGTTTGTACGTAAAAATAAATGCTAAGACCATATGCATACTCCACATGTTCAAATATTAGAATATACATATATATTGGGGTGTTTGAGAATGCTATTGTTAGTAATTTTTAATTTTTTATTATTAATTTTAAATATAAGTTATAAATTTTTTTAAATACTTATATTTTTTGCTATAATTTTTAATTATTTTTTTTTCTATTTCAGCTATAAGTTTTATTTTTTACCAAAAACTCACAATTTCTACTATAAATTACAATTTATAAGTTACTAGCAATAGTTTTACTAAATACCATCATTATAATTTAGAAGAGTGTTAATTAACGTGACAATTGTTCTATGGACAATTCAAAAGGTTGAGATTTTTCTAAACTATTGGTTAGAGAAAAGTGGAGGGTGATTGATCGTTGAATAATTTTTTTAATTTTAAAAATAAAAGATATATATTTTATTATTTCTTGTTGAGATTAAGAGTGAGATTAATAAAATTCTAATATTAGGTTGTGGTGGGACTACTTATTATGTTATCGCTCTTAATAATTTTAAGTTTTGTTTACTGTACAAAATTGATCTTAGAATTAAATTGAGTTTAAAAGAACATGCCCCCTCAAGTCTTTATATTCAATTTTACTTACAAAAAACAAGAATGTTTTTAAATACACTTTTAAGACATTTAGCTAGTGCCCCCAATTATAAGCTACCTATTTTTAAAAAGACCCAATTCATTTTTTTAAGGAACTAAATTTACACTTTTTGCTCAGTACATGCTATACTATGCATTACGTAAACTTTTATACGATGCATAAATATTTGTACGAGTGAGTCTATCTTTATCACACGTCTCGAGTCATTGATTCTCTTTCTATCTATATCTTTACGGCGTGTCAAACTTCTCACACAAGAGGAAATCACAATGCAAGCCAAAATGTACTGTGCATTTATAAGCTCCTTTAAAATATATTTAGTTTAGTATATCTTTGGTTATCAATTTTATCTACTCTGATCATATTGATTTACGTTTGTAATTTAAAAGATTAATTAAAAATTAGTTCTATTTTGAGATCTTATAAGAGGATCAATCCCACAAGATTTGTTTTGCTAGTTTTAGTCATATCCTATACAAAAATAATATATAAACTGATTGATTTGCCCATAATCTAAGATTTATATGTAAGGTAATTTTATTTTCTTTTTATCTCCTGCAGATTAGCTTCATATTTGAATAATTATTTTGACCAGCATAATTATCGTTGCATCAATGCAGTAACAAAATATTGTCTCTATGCTGGAATATGTTGTTTATCACCCATCATAAAATTACTTATAAAATTATCACTTTATCCTATGCAAAATATTATGAGTTTAATTTTTAAATCTCATTAATCGTATCACTTTTCTAGTGTTAGTTCAGTCAATAATAAATTTATTAGTCTGTAATATTGTGTACAAATTATTATTTTTTAGTAAATATGGTAAATAATATTTTTACCACTATTCTAGATTTATGAGAGTTTCAAAATGATGGCAGCCGGAAGAATTAGGAATTCTGAAAGTATTAAAAATTCTACGAGATTTTAGTTGTGAATATAAAAATAAGTCCAAATAACAGAAAATATATAATTAAGGATAGTTTAAGAATAGAAAGAACCGATAAGACTAAACTTATTAAAACATATTAGACGGAACTAAATCTTACATCATTAGTCATAATAAAACTAATGCCAAAATTATTTTAATTTAAAATATTTAATCATTTTAATTGTTTGTTTATCAAATCTGAAATGGGTTGTTTTTTTATTCAGAATTCTTTATTTGGAATGGTTTATACAGGCATGACTAAATATTGTTCAAGAAAATTAAACTTAGAAACAAAAAGTTCTAAATAAAAAATAAAAAAAAAAAGAAAGAAAGAAAGATGGCAAGTTGGATTTATGCCACGATCATTGATGAAAATGCAAGTTTTGTTATTATCGTAAAAATTGGTAAAGTTATAATAAGACGAAACAACCTATCAGCAAATAGATAAATGATTGATTTTTTTGTTTTTACCAATATTTGGCATAATTCAGAAATTGTTAACAAGCTTTTAAATTCTATACGGTTGAAAATATCAAACTCATAATTTTGCAACTGAAATTTTAAAAGCAATTTTTCTTGATCTGTAAAATCATCTGAATAACATTTGTCTACAAACTTATAAATATTTTCAATATTAAAAGATATATAGCTATTTTGAGGATCTAAAGTAGAATTAAACGAGTAATTCCATCACATCATTATTAAAATGGCTATTTAATTCTTGCAATTAAGTATCACATATGACTATAAAAATATTAATCTGAAAATGATGTTCAAAGCTAATGTGATCTTTACGAGCATGACCTCTATCGGCTATGTAACAAGCACAATTATCAAGATTATATATCTCATGCTTTCCATAAAATAATTTAACATTCTCCAATAAAAAAAAGCTATCTATCTTCTCTATATTTTTGAAGAAGTGACTTTTGTCGTAGAAACTAGATGCATTGCAATTAATATATTTTGAGATTTGTGTTGCAAAGCTTGACAAAAATTATTAGTAATTTTCATAATATCTCTAATCAAATGTAATATAAATACAAACTTAAAAAACATAATTGCATCATACACTTTATCTACATCCAAAAAAATTATTAGATACTTCCAGAGTATCATGTAGGCGATACCACGTAATACTTTCGACAAATAAATAATTATAACATACACCATTTATCTCCTAACCACCTATCAAATATAAGTCATCATATCTCTATCGTAAAATTTGTCGTCACCATATTAGATGGAAGCACCACGCAGACTTGCTACATAGAACTCCGGGAGCACCGAATAATTATTCAAACATCTGCACGTTGGGTGAAGGTGGCTCCATCATTAATAATATTACTTAAAATTGAGCAAATTGCATTAAATATTTTTATTAAACTGCAAATAGTTCTGAAATGAGGACCCTACGGTTATCTCTAATTCGTTTTAAATTGCCAATTTAATTGTTTTTTCGAACCAATCTTCATTTCACCAATAGCAAATTTTTCTACAATTTCTTGAGCTGAAACAATTTTCAATTGATTATGCGTTTTGCAAGAGGAGTCGATTTTATTAACTACGAGAACCGAATAAAAAAAGAATTATGTAACAAGTATAGTCTCTCTTGTTCTATCTACTAAAGCTTATTGAAATTGGTAGGCAAATTTTGTGAGAAATTTTTTGGTTGTTAATTTTTGTATAATCTCTCTTGACGACTACAATTTTTTTGTAATAATTTTTAAATAAGTGGGTTAAAAAAATTAAAGTGAGAATACTTTTGAAAAATCTTTAGGAAGCGGGTATTAAATTTTTTTTTAAAAAAAATAGAAAGACTAACTTTTGTAATTTTAAAAAAATAAAAAATAATATTACTATAATAATTTTAAAAATTCAAAAAACTTAGACGGTGCGATTGCTCCCATCTATCCCCTTGGATATCTCCTTGTGCCACGAACCAAACGAGATTAAAATCCAACTAGAAAATTCGTTTGTGGCCCACTATTTTAATACTATTTTAATTTTCTAACTCTGCCATTGTTGGTATGTGTACTTTTTTTTTTTTTTTTAGTTTCCCATGAAAATTAATTACTTTTGAATTTGAATAGTGCTCTCCCTCTCACTCTCTCATATTTGATTCCGTAGTTGTGAACCTATTCATTAGGAAAATATTGAGTAGGTGAGGGAATCTGACAGGTTCTGCGCCAAACTTAATCCGGTGATCATAAATGTTATAATTAAGTAATATAATTAATTAAGAAAAATCGTTTGATGAATTAATATGATTTGGTGCTTTAAAGAGGACTGACATTAATTCATTTGTTTTTATATCTACTTATTTGCAGTTTATTTTATTAAAAATATTGTATTTTTGCGCATAAATTATAATTATATATCAAAAGATTAAGAGGTTTCGTAATGCATTTTTTCTTGTAATTTATTTATTTTTTAAGCATTCAGAACAAGCAAGTATTTTATATGAAATGTGTCTGTTAAAATAGCTAGTTAATATAAATTTTTATTATTTTAACAAACTGTTTATCTCACTAGTTATTTTTCATTTTATAATTTTAACATAATTAGCTTTTGTTAATCATTAGAGAGTAGCCAAATTATTATTTTTTATCAACAAAAGATGTATGTTTCATAAATATGAAAAGGTACGTTAAAAGAGAAGTTGGTAATTAAGGTATCAACCAAAGCATAGAGGAATAGTAACCACTACAAAATAGACAAGAAAAACTCACCAAAATACAATGGCTCCAAGTAATTGTGGTGTTTAGTACTACTGAAATTAATAGTTTATTGATTGTAGTTTGTAGTAAAAATTATGAGTATTTGGTAAATATTATAACTTGTAGCGAAAATTAAAAAAAAATTTATAAATTGTATCAAAAATTGTGAGTGTTTATAAAAATTTATAACTTTTAATTAAAATTAATAGTAGGAAGCTAAAAACTACAAGCATTAGATTTGCCAAACACCCCCAATACACAACCTGCAAAATAATTGACTATTTAAATAATTTAACTAATTAAAATATGCTACATCATCATTAGTCACATTATTAATTATGGATTGATGTATCTTTTGGTATATTTTACCAAGGTAAAATACCTTGTGACCTTGGAATGGATGTATAAAAATGGCTAACCAAAATAAAAATTACACATTTTTAATATATTTTAATAGACAAAATAGCTTTTTATGTTAAAAATTGAAGAAATTGAGAAGAGAAAATAACTTTATATTCTCTGTCTATTGAAACTGTATAAGATATGGCCTATTTATAGGCGAATAGGGATAAACAATAGGAAGATA
>JAULJZ010101151.1:0-11895 GCA_032270985.1 Heliamphora pulchella | reverse complement strand
AAGGGCTTGAAGAAAGATTTTGTGTTCTATATCATGTTTGTACATAAGAAGAAATGGATTACTGTAATGATATTGTTGTTGTAATGGACACTTGGAAACCCAAAGCATTTGATTGTAATTTTATATGCATGAGGATATGGTTACTTGTCTAAAATCTTTATTTTCTTTCAAATACATTTTAAGTTCAAATCGATAATGAAACAAATGTTTAATTGGGTAATTTCTTATACGATTCAGTTTGGGATTAGTTCACGGGTCCCCGAGGTTCGAGGCGTGATAATTACACCCCAGTTGACTGCACCTGACACTCCGTAGCAGAATAGTGTAGCAGGAAGAAGGAATAGAACTCTTATGGAGATGGTAAGGTCCATGATGGGTTATTCAGGTTTATCCGATTTGTTTTGAGGACTCGCTTTAGAGATAGTGGCTTACATTCTGAACATGGTATCTTCTATGTCAGTACCTTTTACTCCCATAGAATTGTGGACTGGGCTTAAGCCTAGTCTGAAACACATTCGGATTTGGGAGTATCCAGTACTTGGGCTGAAAGGGAACGCAGGTAAGTTGGAACCAAGGACAAAACTCTATTTCTTTATGGGGTATCCTAAGGGAACGAAGAGTGGTCAGTTTTATAATCTTAAGGATCAAAAGGTCATTATTAGCATTAATGCTCGATTCTTGGAAGATGATTATATTATGGATCACAGGCCCAAAAGCAACATTATTTAGGAAGAACTGAGAGGAAATACCAGTAGAATGGAAGAACAAGTCACTAAAATTCCATTACCTCGTCGTAGTGGGAGGACTATCGGGACAGGTACAAATCAAGAATAAGATGCTGATGCACAGGGTTCAGATTCTGCACAACATGTTACTGCTAGTACACAGAATAGGTAGTGCATCATCGTAGTGGGAGGGTTATTCATCAACCTGTTCAGTATATGTTCTTGGAAGAGTTTTTTGACAAGATCCCGACAGAACTAGATACCGAACTCTATAACTACAATGAAGCACTTCAAGACAAATATGCAGATCTTTGGCAAAGGGCTATAAATTCAGAGATGGAATCTATGTATTCTAATCAGGTCTAAAAATTTGTAGAACCACCCGAAGGAATAAAATCCATTGGATGTAAGTAGATCTACAAGAGGAAGAGAGGAGTAGACGAAAAGTTTGAAACCTTCAAAGTTAGGCTTGTTGCTAAATGGTTCACTCAAAAAGATGGGATTGATTGTGAGGAAACCTTTTCGCCGGTAGTCATGCTTAAGTCTATCTAGATTCTCTTATCCATTGTTGCTTATTTCGACTATGAAATATGGCAAATGGATGTTAAGACAGCTTTTCTTAACGGAAGTCTTGATGAGTGTATCTATATAATATAACTAGACGAATTCATTGCAAAGGACTAGGAACACATGTTGTGTAAGCTTAAGAGATCCATTTATGGACTTAAACAGGCATTAAGGTCTTGGACCACTCAGTTTGATCAAGCCATTAAGTCTTATGGTTTTGATCAGAGTACGGATGAGTCATGTGTGTACAAGAAGCATGACGAAAACGTGGTGATCTTCCTAGTACTTTATGTAAACGATATCTTACTCATCAAAAACGATGTGGGGGCATTATCTATAGTTAAAGTATAGTTATCTAGGTAGTTCGATATGAAGAACTTGGGAGAAGCCAGTCACATTCTTGGCATCAAACTTGTGCGAGATCGAAAACAAAGGACGTTAGGCTTATCACAAGCAAAGTATATTGATGATATTCTTGCTCATTTTAGCATGCAAGATTTCAAGAAAGGGTTTCTCCCTTTCAGGCATAGAATCACTCTATTCAAGGATCAGTGTCCTAAGACACCTGATGAGATAGAGAAGATGAAGGCAGTTCCTTATGCTTTGACAGTAGAAAGCTTCATGTATATTATGCTTTGCACTAGATCCGACATCTGCATTGTCGTTGGCATGGTTAGCAGATATCAATCTAATCCAGGACAAGAGCATTGGACTATGGTAAAGAATATAATCAAGTACCTGAAAAGGACTAAAGATTATATGTTGGTTTACCAAACAGACAGTCTAGTTCCTTTGGGGTACACAGACTCAGATTTCTAGTCTGACAGGGATTCCAGTAAGTCTATCTCAGGATATGTGTTTATCTTAGGAGGTGGAGCTATAAATTGGAGGAGGATTAAGCAGTCTTGCATTTCTGATTCCACCATGGAGGCCAAGTATGTGGCAGCTTCTGAAGCAGCCAAGGAGGCCGTTTGGCTCAAGAACTTCCTGTTGGATCTAAAGGTGGTACCTTCAGTTCTGTCGGCTATTACATTTTACTGTGACAATAGCAGAGCGGTTATAAACTCGAAGGAGCCAAGGGTTCATAAGAAAGGCAAGCACATTGAGCGTAAGTATCACCTAATACGAGAAATTGTACAGAGAGGTGATGTTGTTGTGACTAAGATTGCATCAGGAGATAACCTTGCAGATCTTTTTACAAAGAGCTTATCGGCTAAGATCTTTGATAGTCATGTAGAGAGCATGGGAGTTAGATGTATTGCAGCATGATTTTGAGTATAAGTAGGAGATTGTTATGATTGGTATACTGAAAACTATGTTTTTAGTATTTAATTTTATTTTAATAAAATTAATTTTTTATTTTATGATAATTTTTATGAGTAATGTATGTATATCATTTCTTTGTTATGCATAGATGTCCGATATTTTGTATTCTATTTAATCGGGTGTGTAGAGTACGACTTGCACATAGAAGATTAGATTTTAGGTTCTTACAGAATATAAGTTTTATGTTGACAGTTTAGATGGAAATGAATATACCATTGGTACGATTGTAGCACAGAGTTTTAGTAGGCTTGTCTTGGTTACGGAGAATAGATAATAGTGTCGTCTATTGTTCTGACTCTCTATACTAGTACACTTTGTGTGTATTGAACGGGACATATGGGGTAATTAATTTTATACTGACTATATAAATTAATTCACACCCCAAGGTTATTATGAATAGTGTTTATCCTCTTAATCCTGAAATAATTATTGATTTGTATATATTTAATATTCGTTGTTTTGATTCATTAGAGGGTGCGATCTTTTATGGGTCTATATTTCCAGTGAGTTGAATAGCGGTATTATTTATATGACAAATATTAATTATTGACGGAATCCACATCCCGAAAGATCGGGATTGACGATACCCTCTTAAAAAAGCTTTTAAGTTTTAACTGGGCCAAACCCTGTAGGTGAATTTGATTATCCGGCTGTCAAATAAGTTAAGCGAAATGGCTTAAGGAATATCAAAATGCCAATTAAATTAAATTGTCAGTAATTAAATTTAATTGACGGGTATTGAAAATCTTAACGTGGGGAGAAGTTGTAAGCATTTAATAATAAGAGCTCAATGGAAGATGGTCTTGAAATTATGGGTTACAGTGCAATTATAGTTCTTTAGTGGTGTGACCTGTACTTCAGTGTTTTATGAAAATTGCAGAAATCGCTGCAGATTTTCCATAATTGCAGATACCGCTATGAGGTTTGCTTAATTAAGAAAATCACTGATATGTGTCTGTGTTCTACTGAAAGTTTTACTCATAATTACTCATCAGGTCCCTACTGTGGCCCTATATATACACGGGTAGGATGAACCAGTTTCGTAACTTATTTCTAAGACTAAAGCTATCCAGGTTCTGCCGGTACGAGTTCTCAATAGTTTATAGCTCACACTACGTTCGAGAATCGCATAAGGGAGTATAGTAGATGATCTGGCAGGAGCTTTAACTTGGATTCAAATCGTAGTTAAAGATTCAATTGATAAAAATGTATTCTTCTAAATTAACTTCTGATGCACAAGTTTTATTTTGATTGTTTGTTATCAAAAGTTTTATCTAGAGCCAGTATTGGCGTTTGTCCGTCCTGTTATTTTTTTTATAATCGTTTGCAAAAACAAAGATCTTGACAGTTTTGCCTCCAACATTAACAACTTAGCCCATAGAGGTTTGAACTTATCCAAGCAACTCCACTATCATATGGTTTTATTTGGCTACAAATGGTCAAAAAAAAATTACTAATTATCCACTAAACTATATCTCAACTCAGATTCATAAAACTAAAATTCACGCTCCCAAAACTATTTCCCTAAAACTACCTTCCAACTTTTAAAGCATATTTACTTTACTCTTTCATGACTTAACTCCTACTAGGTCTATTTATTGACAAACCTGAAATGACATCCAACTCAATAAGTTTGGGAGGGGAGGGTCCCTTATCTGTATCAGGGCTTATGAGGGTTGAGGCTTGATCTACCTAACTCATATAGATACATCACTAGATTTGATACAGGTTTCATAACAAAATCTAAGGAAGGTCATATGGTTCCATGCCCACGAGCTACTGCTATGTCTATTAATGTCTGACTATGCCTCAAATTAATCAGTTTTGTTAATACCTTATCATACATGCTCTTTGCTCATCTTAGTGCGGAAGCGATATCTTTTCATTGTCTGTTTCATGGTATCAGGGTAAAAAGTTTCTCGTCTCCTATCTTGACGATCCTTGCTATGTAAATCTATCTATACTTGTTTTAATGATATATGCATGTACATCTAGATTCAGAGGCTTTACTCAAAGAGTTTCCAAGAGTCTAAGGGTTTTGCCACATCGTTACCACGGTATCGAAGCCAATTTGTGTCTTTCATAAGTATATAGACTCTTTACAGGGTCCCTCTCATTACTATGCACAGAAAACGTCTCTATCACATTTAACTTATCTACATTGATGAACACATTGAGAACATTTAAATGCATAAGATTACTTATCACATAAAATGGTGTGAAGTGTCCTAAACTCTGGAGTTTTGAAAAATTTTAAATCCTTTGTTCTGGGATTTTAAAATCTTTTCTCTGATACTACTTCTGTCACGACCCATTTTTATATTTGGCGTCCGTGACCGGTCAGTGAGTTAAAACTCACCCGAGACCTCTTTCATTATTTTCATTTAGAAGATTTCTCATTTGTGAACAGTAAAAGAATTTAGAAATAAATCAGTTTCATAAAAAGAAATTTCATTTACATGTCCCAGATCTCGTTTTAAAAATCTCTAGAGTTTGCTAGTTGCACATACAAATGATCTCAAGTAGCACATAAACATATTCCAGCAAAACTTTTCCTTTAGAGCATCACCTGACATGTTAAAAACACGTTCATTAGCAAAGTTAGTGTGAATTCATTGATATCTGAGTTATTAGCAGTTTCTCCATTTCAGAATTATTTTTGTTTAACGGTTCAACCAGCAATTAGTAGGGAGCGACCCAACAAAATACACAATGGATATGATCATTCCTTAGTCATTTGGCCATGGCTCCACCCTTGTTACCTCATCTTGCTAGTATGTTTATCGTCCCCCAGCGGCTAGGACGCCGTTTAAACAATCATTCTCACAATTTCGTTAATTCCATAATCAATTTGTCAATTCCACATCAAATACAACATATCAATTAATGTGAAACGAAAAACTAACTCAGATATCGAATAACTCAACTGACGATACTGATTGTCACTTTTCTTATCCGAGAAATACTCAATCTATACAAAAGAAAATAAACCTTAATTATTATTCTATTGATTTTTTTAAAACTTATTTACTTATTTTATTTATTTCTATAGACTTATAAAAATATACTGTTATTCTCGTAAAATTTCTTTTATAAATTCTATAAATCTTATGATTTTATTTTATTATAAACTTTTTATTTAATATATTATAATTACATTTTATTTTTTAATCAAACTCAAGTAAAACATTAAGGCTATTTTTCTTACTTAAAATATTAACTTTTAGTTTATATTAAATTTAACTAGAACATTGTTTTCAGAATATAATTTTCTTATTTAAAATATTATGACTAATCTCTTATTAAAAATAACCAAAATATTCTTATTACTTTTAAAAATATAAATTCTTATCTTATTTTTATTTAAAACCCTTTTCTAAAATATTTAAACTTTATAAATTAATGTTTTAACTTACTTAAGAATTTTTTTTTATTTCATATTCTTTATTAATTTCACTTATCAAATTATAATGTTTCAATAAAATTATTTGTTTATCTCAATCCTTATTTATAAACATATACATTTTTTTCATATTTTTATTTTAGTTAATAAAAGATTAAATTTTCTTACAAAGTTACATTCTCTTATTATGGTTATCAAAACTAATTATTAAACTAATATTATTTTTATTATTAAAACCATGCTTTACATAATAAGATTAAAACAATAGGAAGCTACATTCCGGAAAAGTGTTTTTTAATAAAATTTATAAGAAGATAATTGAAGATAATTCTCTGGTTTGAATTCGCCGGAGTAGTTTACCAACAATCGAAGCCGTTCATTAGCGGCGTTAGGTCATCAAAAGGGCAACAAATACTGGTGATAGCAAAGTGATGACGTGTACAGTGATGGCCGTATGCATACAGATAAAAAAATAGTAATAATAATTGAAGGTGGTGGTAACCGTGTTCATTCTGGTTTAGTTCTATCGGAGTAATTTTTTGATGATCAGACCCATTCACCTGCGGTAATAAGCCGTTGAAACGGTAGTGAACGCTGGCGATAGAGAAGTGATGGCTTGCACGGTGGTTGCTGTGTGCATACAGATTATGAAAATAATAATCTATCAAAGCTGGTGGCGGGTGTAACCATTTGTGGTGGGTTAAATGGTTTTGGGGTGGTGGAGGGTGCGTCTGGAGGTGGTGGTGGTCTCTAGTGGTGGTGGTAGCCTCTGGTGAAGGCTGTGGTGGCGCCATGGTGTGGGAGAGGAGAGAGGAGGAGATACAGGAGAGAGGGAGAGAGTTTACCAAGAGAGGAGAGAGGAACGGTGGTGGCTGGCGGTGCTCCTATGGTCGACGGCGACACTGTTGTCGGAGGCGGTGTCAGGCGACGGCGGTGGTGGGCTCCGGCGATGTCGGGGTCTAGGGTGGCGTCACGGCTGGTGCAGCGAGCATCTCTGTTTTTGGAGCTTACTATATATATATATATATATATATATATATAGCCCAAGGGCTTTTATTTATATTTTGATGATTTTTATAAAAAAATTTCTAAGAATAAATTGATTTAAAAGGATAATATTTAATATTTTCAAAAAGGTAGTATTGACACAAAATGACAAATAAGTGGACATCTTTAGCTATATGAGATGACTCATCTCTCAAATTGATTGACACTTAAGTATTCTTGAATGAAAATATTTTATGTTGACACTAATTGATATTTGAGTTAACACTTTAAGGCTAAGGATACTTGAAGATCTCAAGTGTGTCAGCACCTTTGGAAAAATGAGTTGACACCCTAACATATTCGTTAAAGATGTTTCAGGTATCAAAACTTTGGGTCGACACAAATGAAATTTGAGAGGACACAAAAGAGTCGAGTCTCTCTGTACTAAAAAAGAGTTGACACAAACTAAGTTTGAGTCGACACTAAAGTGTTTCTTCACTTTAGATATCCGGAATTTTGAGTCGACACAAAAGCACCGTGGCCGTCTGTAGATTTTGTGAGTCGAGACAAATTGAAGAAGAGTTGACATAAATATATCGAGCCTGCTTGAAAAAATTTTGAGTCGACACTAAAGTCCAAATGAGTCGACACAAAATCACTAAAGGCAAAATAAGTCGACACAAAAGGCAAAATAAGTCGACACAAAAAGGCTCCTCCGGAAAGATGAAGAACAAATTGAGTCAACACCAAAACCATTCGTGTCGACACCATTGTGTTGGTAAGAATAATGCAAAAATCGTGTCGACACCACAGAAGATCTGAGTCGACCCAATCACTTGAAAAATCATGCCCTAGACGTTTTGTGTCAACCCAAAAGCAAATGTGTCGACACCTGCGACGAAATTCAAAATATGCGGCATAGTTCAACGGTTTGATTTTTAACATTTAATGCTCCCACCTTCCTCCACCGGTCATAAAAAATTAAGAGCTTATATAAGGGGTTACTACTCATCATTTAAAAGATCTGGAGACCTACAATCACTATTATATTGCTTGATTCAAAGTCAAAACCCTTCAAACTCTCATTTATTGTTCATAATTCTAGCTCTTGTATCTCATCTCTTTACTTCTCATTTATTGTCAATCATTTCTGTTAAAATAGTGAGTGATACTCATTAAATCATCCCATTTATTGTATCAAAGGGTGAGTCACCATTTGTCGTTTGAGTGAGTTACTAAATCTCATCAAAGAAGAACTCAAGAGAATAGAAGAAAAATAGGGGCGTGTTTTTCGTAAGATCGTCTTTGAGTTGTAAGAAGTTTTGAATGCACCCGTAAGCATTCTACATTAGTAAAATTCTCAAGGGGAGTCTTGAGGAGTGGACGTAGGCTTGAAAGAAGCCAAACCACTACAAATCTTGGTATCTGGTTCATTTTCTCTATCCCTAAAGTTTTTAATATTTGCATTACTTTATTCTTTGTTTATACTTACTATATTTGTTTGCAATATTAAAAGGTTTTTCAAAAGGTTTTAAATTATTATTATCTTTTTAAGATCCAATTCACCCCCTCTTGGGTTGCCTAAAACTAACAATTGGTATCAGTGTTTGGGCTCTTATTTTTTGACTTAACAGTGTAAGAGTTTATATGGCAACCACTAGCACCGAACCCATCCAATCTGAAGGTCAGTCGACCAATTGACCTCCCTTGTTCAATTGAGCAAACTACAATTATGGAAAGGCTAGAATGAGAATTTATATTCAAGCCGTAGACTATGACCTTTAGAGAGTTATCATAAATGGACCCAAATGACCTACCGCGACCATTGAAGGAACAATCGTTCCTAAACCAGAAAATGAATAGACCAAAATTGACATTAGAAAGATTTAAAAGAATACTAAAGCCATGAATCTCCTATATTGCTCTCTTGACCCAAATGAATTCAATAGGATCTCAACGTGTGACACCGCCAAGAAAATATAGGATAGACATGAAGTTACCCATGAGGGAACTAATCAAGTCAAGGAGTTCAAAATAAGCATGCTTGTTCACAACTATGAATTAATCAAAATGAAGTATGATGAAACCATTTCTAACATGTTTACTCGCTTTAATGATATTATTAGTGGACTAAAATCTCTTGGCAAGATTTATTCCAATGTAGAAATAGTGAGGAAAATTCTTAGGTGCATACCTAAGAACTGGGAAGCTAAGGTCATAGCTATCCAAGAAGTTAAAGACCTCAACACACTCAACTTGGAGGATCTTCTTGGATCTCTCATGACTCATGAGATGAAAATCAAGATGGACAATCAGAATGACAACAACAAGACGAAGAGCATTGCCTTCAACTTTTCAACTCATGACAAAGAATCCGATAAAGAATCCTCAAGTGATGAGAACGAAAATATGACCCTCATTACAAAGAAATTCAAACAGTTTCTTAGAAATAAGAAACAAGGAGGAAGAAGGTTTTTCAAGAAGGAAGGACACAAAGGCAAGCCTACCAAATCCAAGTGCAATTTAAGCAAATTCAAAATCGATCACAAGAAAGATGAGATCATTAGCTATGAATGCAAAAATCTCGAATATGTTAAAGCCGAATGTCCTTAACTTAAGAAGCAGTTCAAAAAGGGCTTCAAGAAAGTTATGATAACCGCATGGGGCAAAAGCGATGACAGCAACTCTAAGGATGAAAAAGAAAACAATGAGGTTGCAAATCTATGCCTCATGGCTAAGGAAGATGACGAGGTAACACCTGATAATTTTTTCTTAGATAAATTACAAAGTGTATTTGAAGATTTGCACGATGAATTGAGAAAAATTGGTGCTAAGAACTCTATTCTAAAAAAGTTAATTCTCTCCTTGTCGTGTGAAATAGAAATCTGGAAAAATGAAAAACTTGCTTTATCAAAACAAGTTTTTGTTTTCAAAGATGAAAACAAGGTTCTAAATGAAAAGGTTGAAGACCTTACTAAAACCGTTTACAAGTTCACTCTTGAAAAGAACAACTTAGAAAAACTTCTCGACATGTAAAAATGTGTTTTCAACAAAGCTGGGATTTGGTATAAACCAAAGAAGAAACAAAAGTTCTTAAGCAATATCTTTGTCAAAGTATCTTCTAATCACTTAAATGCAACTTGTTTTCATTACTTTGAACATGGACACACTGTCACACATTATCCACAAAGAAAATCTTTTAAGTTATCTGTCAAGAAGGTTTGAGTTCCTAAGGGAACATATCCTCAAGGAAATAACTCCAAAGGATCCAATAAAATTTAGGTACCAAAAATCAAAAATTAATTTTTCTTGTAGGTATGTTTCAAGTCCTCATTCAAGGAGAGAATGTGGTATTTTGATAGCGCTTGCTTAAGACATATGACAGGCGACCAATCAATGTTTGCATCCCTCAAACCAAAAGATGGTGAATTTGTAACATTTGGAGACAATAGCAAAGGAAAAATCATAGGAATCGGTTGTATCGGTTAAATTTCTTTTTCTTCTATTGAAAACGTTTTGTTTGTTGACGGATTGAAACATAACCTTCTTAGCATAAGCCAACTTTGTGACAAAGGCCACAAGGTTGTCTTTGATCATGCTAAGTGTGCTATTGAAGATTTAACCAATAATAAAGTTATGTTTGAAGGTCATTGACATGAAAATATTTACACGTTCAATCTAAATGACCTTTCTAAAAATGACACCAAGTGCTTAGCCACCTTGAGTGATAATAGTTGGTTGTGGCATAGAAGGCTTGGACATGCACACATGAACTTGATTTTCAAACTTTTGAAAAATGAATTGGTGATTGGATTACCTCAAATCAAATTTGAAAAAGGCAAAGTGTGTGATGCATGTCAACAAGGAAAACAAGTTAAAAGTTCTTTTCATTTCAAAAATGAGATTTCAACTTCTAGCCCTTTACAACTATTGCATATAAATTTGTTTGGTTCAACAAGGACTCTAAGCCTTGGAGGCAAGAGATATGCATTTGTTATTATTGTGACTTCTCTAGATACACTTGGGTGCTTTTCTTAGCTCATAAGAATGAAACCTTTGTCTTATTTGCATAACTATCTCAGAGAATTCAAAATGAAAAAGGTTTTTAAATCACAAGTATCCGAAGTGATCATGGTAGAGAATTAAAAAACAAAAATTTTGAAAAGTTTTGTGATGAAAATGGTATTAACCATAACTTCTCTACTCTTAGAACCTGTTAACAAAATGGAGTTGTTGAGAGAAAGAATATGACCTTAGAAAAAATTGCTAGAACCATACTCTGTGAAAATAATCTACCACGATACTTTTGGGCTGAGATTGTCAACACAACTTGTTTTATTGTAAATAGAGCCATGATACGAGCTTCTCTTAAGAAAACCCCATATGAGCTATAGAATGAAAGAAAATCTAACATCAGTTATTTTCACACCTTTGGGTACGAATGTTTTGTTTTGAACAACAAAGAACTTTTGGGTAAGTTCGACGTAAAATTTGACGAAGGTATTTTTCTAGGATATTCTCTATCTAGTAAGGCCTATAGATTCTTCAACAAAAGGACCCTAGTTGTTGAAGAATCTATACATGTGGTATTTGATGAAACTAACCTTGGTTCTTCAAAAGATTTTTTGAAAATAATTTGATTGATATAGAAAAAGGTATTGAAGATATCTTCATTAAAGACCTAGATGAGCCAAATCAAGAGGAAGCTTCAAATTCTCAACAAAATAAAGTTCAACATGTTGCTGGACCTTCAAATCCTGAAAATCCAGATTTGCCTAAAGAATGGAGGTACGCTCATGGTCACCCAAATGATCTTATCATTGGTGATCCATCTCAAGGTATCAAAACTCGATCTTCTCTACATAATGTTTGTGGTAATCTAGCATT
>JAULJZ010101140.1:0-11895 GCA_032270985.1 Heliamphora pulchella | reverse complement strand
CAAATGCAGTACATTTTGATTTCTTATGAAAACCTTATTTTCATAAATGGGTGTTTTGGTGGGCTTTCGCGTGACCCGGATGTTTGGGGCGTGACATAATTTTTTCCGTTAATTGTTTGCATAAACATAGATTTTGGAATTCTTGCCTCCAACAGAGGCCAACCTCACTGTTGGGCGAAAAGAGTGCCTAACACCTTCTATTTTCGTACCTTAGCCCTCGAACCCTCTTTTTCTCTGGTTACGCTTTAAAAAGATTCATAGCATTCTTTTTGTTTTTCCTGATTTTTCTCAAAAACTAAGTGGTGACTCCATTTTTCTAAACGTATTCGGGTATCTTGAATTTTCTATTTTAAAAAAAATAATATTTTTTTAAAAACAATAGATATGTTGTGCACTTCTTCTAACATACCCGCATTTTTTCTAGCGACTCCGCTAGGGCATGGTTTTTTAAAATAATTATCATAAGAGAGCTTAACTTGAAATGTCAATGGTTCTTATTGTAAATTTCTCATTGGTATTCGCATTTTCATTTGCATATTTGTGTGTTTGGTTCTCAAACCCCCGCTTTGCCTACCCGATACCCCGTTCAGTTTACTATCTTGGGCAATGTCGGGGAAGCCAACAAACTTTTTGGCCACATGCTCCTATAGATGTGGCAAAAAGAGTTATTGCGTACTATTTTACCACGCCTTGCACCATTCCTCACATTGAGAGGTATATTCTTGACTCTATTCAGAAAGTACACTGAGTGCAAACCTACCAACCTTATCATGTTGCATATAACTTCTTAGAACCCTTCTTTTAGGATCAATAAATCTTTTAAGACTATGTGATTTTTTTTTATGGATACTTTTGTTTGTATAGTTAGCACCCTGTCTAGGTTAGTTTTCATTTACCTGTCCCGTTGCCGAACGCGAGTTTCTTTCGAGATTAGACCCGGTTAACGAGTCCTCCGGTTTACATAAATTCGTTTTGTTCAAAGACCTGTGATAATACCACCGTACAGAGAAGAACCTATACACACTTGGGCCTGATGTCTGAGTGGAAGGCTTAGATGTGTGGATTCGTAAAGGTTGCCGATGGCAAGTCTAGAACTTACCATGGCAGATATGATGAGGACAATTTTGGAATTACAGCAAGCAGTTAAGGGGGTCAGCACTACTGTGACCAATCAGGTTAGGATTTAGATCTAGTGTCAAGCTCAGATCCAGGCCTTGCGAACTCGGGATGTAGACCCTAATACAGTTCTCTCGAACGGCCAGGAAAACAGAGTGGAAGACAACCTCTTGGACAATAATGTGGGACTCACCCGAGGGAGCCCAATAAGCAGTTGCACAGCCTGTTCGACCGGCAATCCCAGAAATCCTAGCCACGAAGGAGTTGATCTTGTTTGAAAAGGTTGACTATCATGACCCATTTTTATATATGGCGTCTGTGACCGGCTAGTGAATCAAAAAGCACCAATGGCCTCTTTCTTTCTTAATTTTTCGTTCCTTATTTTGAATTTTGCCGACTGATATTTTTTCTTTTTAGCAAACTCATAAAAAGAAATCGTTATTACTAATTCATTTCAAAACCCCTAGAGCTTTTCATAGTGTGTTCAATATTCAACATTATATCTAGATACAGGAATTGACATGCAATACAGCAATTGAAATAAGCTTTAAACTTTCTTTCTCAACTACCACTTTCTTCATTCCATCATGCGTCACCTGAAATTTTATAAACGTCCATTAGTAATGCTAGTGTGAATTCAATGATATATAAACTCTTAATTATTGCACAATGTTAGAATGATATATATACATTAAACGGTTAGCCAAAATTCGGTAGAGAGCGACCCTACATTTTGTACAGTAGATATGATCATTCCTTATAGCCACCTAGTTGTGGCCCCCACCCTTATTACCTCGCTTCGCTGATACGCTTATCGTCCCCCGGTGGTCAGGACGCCGTTTAACTAATCATTCATTTAAGCATTATTTTTATTCGTTTTTATTTTTAGCATTCGCTTTCATTTTCATTATTCGTTTTTATTTTTTAACAATGTAACATAGCAGACATCTACGTAAAATAAAAATTAGTTCAGATATCAAAAACTCACCTGACCAAGCAGAATTTGATTTAAACTGTTTCAGAAGTCTAAATCTAGTAAGCATGTTAAAACTATAATTAGATAGCATTCCACGTTTTAACTCTTCTATATATATATATATTTTCATAACTCTATATGTATTGTTATTAGATTTTTATTATTTTAAAGTATTTAATAAAAATTTCAATTATTAAAAATCACTTAAGATGTACCCAAAAATTTAATTCTTTTTATTTCATAAAACTAGTTAAAAACATAATATGTAAAAATATTAATTTTGGCTTTCTATTAAAATATTTTTAACTTTTTTAAAATATTCATTTTGTATTAAATAATAGGATGATCCTTAAATTAATTAATTATTTAGTTAAATTTTAAAATATAATTTTCATCTACTAATGAAATAACATGACTTGATTATTGTTAGTAGCTATTTTAAATTCTTTATTTAAAATATTTAACCATTTAAACATAAAAGTCTCGTTTTTATTTATTAAACTTATAATATTTTACTAGAATTTTTAATATAACTAATTAAACTCATATAAATTTTCAAAAGAATTTTGTAGTTTGAATCTTTATCCTAACTTATTAAAGGTTAAAACCATGTAAAAATTCATATTTTTATATTATTTAAAATATTTAAGCTTATCTATATTTAAGCTTATCTCTTTAAAATTTAATTTGTATAAAAACTAATTAATCACATAATCTTATATCACATTATATCTATTTTTTTTAGTTTTATTCCATTTATTTATTTTTTTCCTTTCTTTTGAATTTAAGTTAAATAAATTAAAAAAAAACACACAATAAAACAACCAACCTAAACCAAACAGATCATTAATGACAATCACAAGTAACAAACATAACCCATAACAGTAGCACACCCGTAACAGTAGCTACTCCATGCACGAACCAGTGCTCGCCCCTGGTTTGCTTTATTTTCGACTCAACTTTGAGCAACTCGTTTGGATAATTCGGACGTCGATTTTGATGGCCGTTCGTGGCCACGCATAGACGACTGTGAGGTAAATCTAACAAAACTTACGGTGGTCGAAAAAGAGGTCCAAGTGACGGCTGTGATAGTCTAAAGTTAGGCCAAAAAAACTAGTTTTTTTTTTTTGAAGTATATTGTCAAAACAATAACTTCTGGTTCGGATTTTTCAAAGCAGTTTATTGGGATCGGCACCGTTCACTAGCAGTGTTAGGGCGTCAAAGGGGTAGTAGTCACTATGGCAGTGAGTGGTGGCTGTGAACAGTGGTGGCGGTGTGCGTACTTATAACAGTGGTGGTGTGTGGCGGTGACCAGTGAGTGTGGTGCTGCATGGGTTCGCCTGGGAGGTTCTGGGGTGTGCCGGGGATGCCGGTGGTGGTCGCTGGTGATCTCCGGTGGTGGTGATGGTGACCGTTCCAGAGGAGAGAAGAGAGAAGTGAGTGTCGGGGAGAGAGAGAGAGAGAGAGAGATGACCAGCGGCGTCGGGGTTTCCGGCGACGGTGGACAGCGTGGACGGCGTTAGCGCCAGTACCGGAGGGCGCCGGCAGCATGGGTGTCGGGGAGGGGGTGCGGTTGCGGCGCTGCTGCCCTCTGCGCGTTGCCTCCTTTCTTCTCTTTTTTTTTTTCCCCCTTCTTTCTTTCTAATCTTAATACTCTTATATCCTGAGGCAGCCACCAACCCTAATCTATGCAATATATACTGATCATTGTTATCTCAATTGAGGCTCAACGGTTAAACAATTAAAAGCTCAGTTAATTCGTTTGTAAAAACCACCGGTTATATATAATAATATCCCTATTTATTGTATTTTATATTATAATTATTTGACTCTTGTTTTATATATATATATATATATATATATATATGTGTGTGTGTGTGTGTATATATGTATTTTTATTATTATATATGTGTATATGTATATTTATGTGTATTATTATTATTTTTATTCCATTAATTTATAATGTAATAATACTTTTATTATGCATAAACCAAAATAACTCATGACTATTTAATACATATTATAACCATATAAATATTGTAACTCTAAAAAATAAAATAATAATTATTTATTTATTTTAAAACCTTTTTGTAATAAAAAATATAAGCCAGTAAAAAGTTTGTATCTAGCCATTAACTCACAAACGATTAACGATATAACAGTATTCCAAATTTATTCTCACTCTTAAACCCATTCTGGTGCATCTAAACCTAACTTATATTTATATACCTACTAAACCAACGAAGGCCTATGCTTTATGGCTTTAAAAAATTTCACCGGTTACAATATTAAATATTATTAACTTTCTTAATAAGTTTTGTATTTATATTGCAATTAAACATCATTATTTTCCAAATTAATTATGTTTTTTTTTCGAGCTATTACATCGACAAACTGGAGAAGATTTTGAGAAAGGCTTGAGGAGTTGAAGACTATATGTTGGATGTCGGGGGACTCTGTTTGTTCCTCGATGCTAAGTTTTTAGAGAAGTTCAAGATGCCCGATATAGAGAAATTTAACGGAATCGGAGACCAGAGGATCTATCTGAGGATGTATGTGAGAACCCTGTCGTCGATGGGGATCAGTGATCAGTTGAAGGCTCAACTTTTCTAGCGGTCTTTGTGAGGAGCTGCTCAAAAATGCTTTCTATCTTTGGATGCTACAAAGATAAAAACTTTGGAGGACATTACTACTGCATTTTTCAACTAGTACAACTATAACATCTAGCTTGACGTTACCACACGTGAACTCGAGACTACCTGGCAAGAGGCCTAGGAGTTTTTCGTCGAGTTTTTGACCAGATGGAGAGCCAAGGCAACTAAAATGACAAATCGACCCACCGAGAAGGAACGAGTGAGGATGGTGGTGAAGAACTTGTAGCCACAGTTCCACAAATATCTGATAATACAGCCATTGATGACATTTAAACATATTTTTGATGCTGGGGAAGCCTTATTTTAATAATCCAAACAATGCCACCAACTCTATAAACCGAAGCTATGAAGTGAACCTATTGAATCCCAATTTGAACCATGCTAACCCATCTGCTTAGCTAGCTACCCAAAACCAACCCCGAAACCAAAAGGAAACTTTCACCCAACTCACTGTTCCTTTGTCTTCCATTTTAAACTGCCTGATTGAGAGGGGCTTCCTAAAGCCTTTGCAGCCGACCCCACCTCCGAATCCTTTGCCCGCCTAGGTACAATCCAACCCAGTAATGTGCCTTCCACTAGGGGTACAATCACTTAACCAACAACTACATGCTGCTTCGGCATGAGATTCAGGACTTGATAGATAACAAGATGATTCCCCTACCGACTCCTATTCAGAAGCCGAGTATGACCACCAACCCTCTGTCAAATCATGCAACTCAGTAGAATGTGAATGCCATTGAAAAAGGGTCGAAAAGTTTTGATCCCACAAAATTCATTCTCTGCAACGGAATCAAAGCCAATTACAGTTATGCTATTCGGTTAAGAGGTGTTGCTGCTCAACGACCTTATTTAGGATTTGATAGATGATAGTTTTGACAATTTGTTCGATCTTTATCATTCACGAGGAGGAAGGTTCTTCCCCTGTCAACGGTAATGATGAAGAAGATGAAGAAATCAGACGTCCGTGAGAAGATTTGGCACGCCTTGAGGCATTAGATGAGTTGGAGGAAGCAGGGATTGACATCAAATGGCATGTTCCGACTGTTTTGGGTGATGACACGGTGTGGCACAAGAGGGCAGTCTGGTATGGGGAAGCCAAGCCGAGTTTTAGGGTTAGAGAGATAGAGAAAATAGTGTTAGAGAAAGGGGAATCTTCCAAGGAAGAGAAGGTTGACAGCAAATGTAGACAGGAAAAGAATTTATCGATTAGTGAGGAAACCGAGAAGAGGAAAGAGCAGGAAGAAAAAGGGAAAGGCCTACCCCTACTGAACTCGTTGGGATCTGCAAGATCGGTGTTCGATACCTCAGTATACATCGTTCCTCTTCATGAGCCAAAATTGAGAACTCCTCTACCTAAAGGGCTAGCTTTATGCTCTCTCGACGTAGAAGAAATCTTGTACTAAGAAGAGAATGACCTGTGAGAATTGGAAGAAGTGGAGCAGGAATTTACGGACATCAAATACGATGAAGATGAGGATGTGCTAGAATAGCACCTGATTGTTGAGGAACCGAATGACCATGGGGCCCGTGGGAACCGTGGGTTCCTCTCCCGCCATATAACTATGAGGATCCGCTTGATGAGGTATCTCTGCCACAACTCTTTGAGCTAGAGACCACTATCAGTGAGGAATCTTTTTGGTTTGTGCAAAATGTAATGGAAATCGAGGAAGACCTTTGGGGAGTCATAGGAATCAACAAGGAAGACAATCAAGTAAAAACCAGCATGAATAATTTTTGGACTTTTCAAGGAAAAATGTACCCGGTGGCTGAGAACTGAGAAGTAATCGACCAATTCGAAGGTCTTTGGGAACCCGAAGAACAGATAGAACATTTGATGAGAAGCAGGAGACAACCAAGTAGGGGCATGAAAGAGTCAAGAAAGCAGGCGAAAAAACCAAGCGACGAAGAAGAAGTTGTGGTCCTAAAACAGCTCAAGAAGACGCAGGCAAATATGAGCATTTAGGGGTTACTTGTGGCATCCCATAAGCACCGGTAGACAGTTTTGAAAGCACTAAACAATGCAGACATCCAATCGACGTCTCTCCCAATCAACTAGTTGGAATGCTTATACTTGAGAAGCAAATTAATGTTATCGCCTTCAATGAAAAAGATTTTTCGACCGAGGGTCCATCTCATAACAAGTTGTTACATCTATCCACCCAGTGTTTGGGGAAGTGGGTGTTAGTTATCTTAGTTGACAGTGGTTCTGCTCGCAATGTGTGCCTACTACGAATTACTTACTGTTTGGGACTGAAGAAACAAGACTTCAAGCTGAGTGCGCAAGGAGAACGGGTGTATGATAATACAAGAAGAGATGTATTAGGCTTAGTAACTTTCGCCGTGATAGTGGAAACGCTAAAGAGCAAAGTAAAATTTTATGTTCTCAATGTACCGGGCTCGTTTAATCTGTTGTTAGGGAGGTCGTGGTTACGTGACCCATCGATCAGAGAAGTCCCGTCAACCCTACACCAGAAAGTAAAGCTAATCAAGAAAGGAGTAACTATGACCATACGAGGTGAAACTGGCTTGCCAACCCCGGTTAGTGACACTACCCCACTCCTCAAGATCCAACATGGGGAGGAAGATCTCCTTCTAAATGGGTTCAACTTCGATGAGACTAAGGTTGTGCAAGTTTTGATGAATGAAGAAGAAAATTATGTGAACCCCAAAGTTGTGGCCATGTGAAGGCAATGTCCTATTTTTTAGGGATATGACTGGGTAAACATTTGCAATGGATTTCGAAACCAATCCTTGTGAACCACAATCGTCATGGATACGGACTGGGGTACAAGCCAGAGGAGAAAGAATTGAGTATGGAAAAGTACTAACCAACGTTGAATGGACGCTTCATTAAAGAGGGGAATGATTTCTCTTACTATGGGTTCCCCGAGCCATCGATAGAAGAGAAGACTAATCGAAAGTTGCCAGGGTTAGAGATCTTTTCCAGCCATCAGTTGACCGATAGTGATTAAGAGGCCGAGGTTTGGCAGATGGGTTTTGCTGAAAAAGTGCCGACAGACTGGGTAGTTCATTGCGAGGAAGGAGATCTAGGTTCTTTCTTCGATGAAGAGATGGCCCGAGTGCGTATTATTTGAGGCAAGACTGCCAAAATCATTATTTTTGCAAACGATTTTTGATAAAAATTAACTGGACGGGCAAACTCCAAAACGGGCTCCAGATAAAACTTTTAACGTCAAACGATAAAAAATAAAACCCGTGCAACCAAAGTTAATTTAGAAGAATACCTTTTTACCGGTCGATTCTTCAACTACGATTTGATTCTAAGTTGAAACTCCTGTCAGATCTTCTATTATATTCCCTTATGCAATTCTCGAACGTAGTGTGGACTACGAACTATCGAGAACTCATACCGGTAGAACCCAAATAGCTTTACTCTTGAAAGACAAGTTATGAAACTGATTCAGCCTACCCGCATATTTATAGGGTTACAGCAGGGATCTGGGGAGTAATTATGAATAAGAATTCCAGTGGAACACAGATACCTATCAGCAGTTTTTGCAATTATGAAAAACTAGTAGCGGTTTCTACAAGACCTTCTTGCATTGAGCTCTTGTTGTTAAATACTTACCATTTCTTCCCACGTTAAGATTCTCAATTTAATTTAATCGGTATCTTGATATTTCTTAAGCCTTTTTACTTAACTTATTTGACCGTCAGACAATCAAATTCATCTGCAGGGTTTGGCCCGGTCAAGACTTATAAGCTTCCTTAAGGGGGTATCGTCAGTCCCAATATTTCGGGACGTAGATTTCTTTGATAATTAATATGTACCATATAAATAATACCGCCATCCAACTCACTGAAAATATAGACCCATATAAGATCACACCCTTTAATGAATCAAAACAACGAATATTAAATATACGCAAATCAATAATTATTTTAGGATTAAGAGTTACCACCGAGTAGAGATGTGGAGTACTCCATTGATCTTATTCTGGGAGCTGCTCCTATCTCTATGCCGTCGTACCGTTTTGCGCCGGCTGAGTTGCAAGAACTCAAAGTGCAGCTTCATGAGTTGCTTGACAAGGGATTTGTGCGGCTAAGTACATCACCATGGGGAGCTCCAGCGCTCTTCGCAAAGAAGAAGGATGGTTCGTTCCGGTTGTGTATAGACTACAGGAAGTTGAATCAGGTGACGGTGAAGAACAAGTATCTAATGCCGAGGATCGACGACTTGTTTGATCAATTGAGGGGGTCGCACTGCTTTTCTAAGATTGACTTGAGGTCAGGGTATCATCAGCTGAGGATCAGGGATGAGGACGTAGCGAAGACCGCCTTTCAAACTTGCAATGGTCACTACGAGTTTCTGGTTATGCCGTTCGGTTTGATGAACGCCCCTGCTACGTTTATGGGTCTGATGAATCGTATCTTCCACCCATATCTGGGCAGTTTTGTAGTTGTGTTCGTGGATGACATTCTCGTTTATTCACCCACGAGGGAGGTACATGAGGAGCATATGCATGTTATTTTGTAACTTCTGAGAGAACATCACTTGTATACGAAGTTCGAGAAGTGTGAGTTTTGGATGACAGAGGTTAGATTCCTTGGACACGTGGTGTCAGAGGATGGGGTATCAGTGGACTCGTCTAAGACTAGCAGTGACGGATTGGCAGCGACCAAAGAATGTTTTTGAGATCCGTAGTTTTCTGGATCTAGCGGATTATTGGTGGCTGTTTGTGCAAAACTTCTCTAGGCTTGCAGCACCGATGACACATTTGACGCGGAAGGGAGTCACGTTTGTATGGAGCGAATCTTGCGAGTCAGCTTTCCAGGAGCTGAAGAGGAGACTAACCAGTGCACCAGTTCTGATTATTCCAGAACGAGGTCTGGGAATACTGTGTATTGTGACTCATCACTTGATGGTATGGGCTATGTGTTGATGTAGGGAGGCAAGGTTGTAGCCTATGGCTCGCGACAGCTGAAGACACACGAGAGAAATTACCCGACACACGATTTGGAGTTAGCAGCCGTGGTCTTTGCTTTGAAGACATGGCGTCACTATCTCTTTGTAGAGCGTTTCGAGGTCTTCTCTGATCACAAGAGCCTAAAGTACTTGTTTTCACAGAAGGACTTGAATCTTTGCTTGCCAGCGAAGATGGATGGAGCTGTTAGAGGACTACGACTTCGATTTGCAGTACCATTCGGGTAAGGCAAATGTCGTAGCCGATGCACTCAGTAGGAGATCTTATAGCTCGTTAGCTTCTGTGGCTATACGAGAATGGATTATGCTTGCAGATGTTGGGGAGTTTGGTCTGTGTCTCGGGGAGACAGTGGGAGGTGCGACCTTATATGCAGTTGCTTCACAGCCCGCTTTAGTTGCACGTGTGTTAGAAGTTCAGAGGACCGATCTAGAGGCTCAGATGATACGGGACCGCATTGTCAGTGGGACGGATACAGCAGGATGGGTGATGAGTTCAGATCAGAGTCTGAGGTTGTTAGGGTGATTATTTGTGTTGGAGTCGTGTCGTGCTGAGGTGCTACATGAGTTTCATCACTCACGTCTTGCAGTGCATCCGGGAGGCACGAAGATGTATCACGATTTACGCCGTCAGTTCTGGTGGACGGGAATGAAGAGGGATGTGATCCGATTCGTTTCTCGTTGCTTTACTTGTCAGCAAGTGAAGGTGGAACACCAGAGACCAGCAGGATTGTTGCAGCCGTTGCCTGTATCTGAGTGGAAGTGGGAGAATGTCACTATGGATTTTGTATCAGGACTTCCACGCTCGCCGAGGGGACATGATGCTGTTTGGGTTGTAGTGGATAGGCTGACGAAGTCAGCACACTTTCTTCCCATTCGAGTGAGAGACTTAGTGGACAGATTGAGCAAATTGTACATTTAGGAGTTAGTCCGACTACACGGAGTACCGGTGACTATTATTTCTGATCGAGATCCGCGCTTTACATCGCGCTTTTGGCAGTCTTCAGGTGGCTTTGGGGATGAGCTTGACTTTTAGTACAACTTTTCATCCTCAGACCGACGACCAGTCTGAGAGGACCATTCAGATTTTGGAGGACATGCTGAGAGCCTGTGTGCTTGATTTTTGGGGTTCTTGGAAGGATCATCTATCATTGGCAGAGTTTGCATACAACAATAGCATCAGTCCAGTAGTGGGATGGCACTGTATGAGGCTCTGTATGGTAGGCCGTGTAGATCGCCTGTGTGTTGGACAGAGGTGGGAGAGAAGGCTGTTTTGGGACCCAACTTGGTGCGGGAAACGACTGAGGTGATTATAATGATTCGTCAGCGTCTGGTGACAGCACAGAGCCGCCAGAAGAGTTATGTTGGTCGGAGGAGGAGACCATTAGAGTTTGCCGTGGGAGACCATGTGTTTCTGAAGGTCTCGCCACGTAGAGGGTTGATGAGATTTGGTTGTAGCGGGAAGCTATCACCACGTTTTATCGGACCGTTTGAGATCCTGGAAAGGATTGGGGTGGTAGTATATCGTCTAGCTCTACCGCCTCAGTTAGCATATGTGCATAATGTTTTTCATGTCTCTATGCTTCGGAGGTATGAACCAGATCCGTCTCATGTGTTAGATTGGACTGAGTTGCGAGTTGAGGAGGATATGACGTATGAGGAGCGTCCCGTGAAGATTCTGGATATGAAGGAACAGGTGTTGCGTGGGAGAATGATTGCCTATGTCAAAGTTCAGTGGCTTCATCACGGGGTTGAAGAAGCGACTTGGGAGCTTGAGTTTGGGATTCGTGAGCGATACCCGGAGTTGTTCACCTCGTGACCTTGTAGTGAATTTCTGGGGCAAAATTCCTTAAGGGGGGAGAGTTGTGAGACCCTGTACCGTTCCTTTTATAGTTATATGCATATTCTGTGTTTTTAGTCACATTTTAGCATTTTTGCTTTATTATGCATATATGTATTTCGATGCCTATTTTGGTTAATCTGAGCATGCGAGGTTGCTTCCCGGGGTTATAGGAAGTTACGGTGCGAATTTCAAAAATTCAAAAAAAAAAATATTTTGGAGGCCTATAAATATCTGGAGTTAAATATTTTTAAAAGATATTTCCAAAACTTAACACCTAAGTTTCCTCCTTTTTCTCTCTGCCTTCTCTCTAACTTCTCAGGGGCCCGGGGCTTGGTTTTTGATAAACCAACTGCTGATCCTTAGT
>JAULJZ010101119.1:0-11897 GCA_032270985.1 Heliamphora pulchella | reverse complement strand
AAACTATTTTAAAGCTCACCTTTTTATTGTAGTTGGGACGAAAAGTATCATTAGTTTGCTTCAATATTCCAAAATATAATGTGGCGGAAGGGATTGTTGTTAGTACGGATCCATTGGAGGAAGTTGATGAAGTTGCTTTGGGTTTGGAATTTTGGAATATTTATGTTGATAAAGTCGAAAAGCCCGACGCACCTATAGAAAGAACTCGTCGAGGTGTTAAGACAATTAAGGAAGCTTATGGTCATAATATTGCTTGGCGATCTTGTGATGCAAGTTACAAATAAATTTTTTTTTCATGTAATTTTATATAAATTTTTGACTTCATGAAATTGATATTAATTTTTTTATTTTTTAGGTGTTTGAAAAAGACTAACTTATGAATCGGTTAAAGGCAAAATTTGCGAAGCGGCTAAAGGGGATAATCATTTCAAATTAACTAATGATACAGTAGTTGTTGAGCTTTTCATTTTAGTTTTATTTTTGTTATTTATTCAAACTTATTGTTAATTGAATTGTTTTTGATGTAATGATAGTTGGTTGCATGGATTGAGTGGATAGATGTAATGGTAACATTTTATTTTGTTTGAGAAGGAATGAAATATTTATATATTTTTGATATTATCTTGTATTAATTGATGTTTTGAATTTTAAGTTGTAAATACTTATTTTTTTATATTTTGATAGACAAAAAATATTACAGGTGAAAGTGAATCTTTTTTAGACGATTTAATTACCGACGTAAATAGAACCTTTGGAGGTTGTATTTTTATGTCGCAAATAATATTTTTTGCGATGGTATATTTCTGCCACAAATAATATTTTTAGCGACGGCATATTATTCGTCTCAATTGATATCTTTTGAGACGGTATACTATTCGTCGCAATTGATACCTTTTGAGACGGCATTTTCTCCGACGCAATATCTTTTTTGAGACGGGAGTTTATCGACACAAAAGAGTATTTTTGGCGACGGTATTAGTAGTCGCCGCTAAAGAAATTATTTTTTAATATTTTTTGCGACGCTTTTTTAGCTGTCTCAAAAAAAATGTTTTTTGCCGACGCAAATGTATTTGAGATGGTAATTTCTGACACAAATAGTTTTTTGCGACCCCACTATGTACTACCCCCATTTGCCGACGCAAAGCCGACGCAAATACTCTTTTGCGATGGCTAATTGACCTTTTGCGACGGAATGCTCCCAACGCAAAAATCCCTTTTTTTAGTAGTGATTAGAGGTTCAGATTTTATTCAAAGTACATAACGATTACAGTCATCTAAAAAATTTAACAAAAGTTACATTATGTCCGTGGAAAAACTGAACAAAAGATCAAAAAGAGAACATCCTATATCTTCAAGCGGCACCGTTGGGATCTGTTGGCTTTTGCCACTCTCTTTTTCCCCAAAATCTTCTTCGTCAACGAACCCGCCTTCTTCAAAAGGTTCTTCTTCTTTACCTGTGGCACGAATGCTATGAGCCGTAGCTCAGAAGCAAATTCCCTAAACCGTCTAACAAACTCACAACAAGATGTCCTACAATACATATCGTATAATACCTAATACTATTTTAAGGGCAAGAAGACAGATAATTTATCCTTTTCAAGAGGGCAAGCATATGTAAAAACAGTTGTGCGAATGTATGATGCAGATGTATGCAATGCAGTGGCACAACCCGACATACATCCAGAACAATATCATGAATTCTACTCCGGGAATTACAGAGTAGACTTGATGGTACATTGATCACTTAACCTATCATCACCTCATTGCGAAAGGTAAATGCTCGCCTTAGCTACATGCCTCAGCTATTTTACTCAATGGCAACGGCGTAGGGGCGGGCCAACCAGTTTTTATTAGCCACCCTTATTCGGGCCAACCGTCTCACATGAAGGACCAGGATGCTCGTTAAGCGTCAACCCAAAGTCTAATTAAAGCTAGTGACTAACCCATGGTGCTTAATTTTTCCTTTTATAATAAAAACCTCCAATTTCATTTCATATATGGCAACCAGAGACGCCCTAGATCCACAACCACTGAATAAATGATTTTCATGTCACCCAACCCAATTTGAAAGGTACGAAGGGACTCTGATAACCCAAGATGAAATGTAGGGATGCTCATGATGTGCAGTATGCTTCTTGTGTGTAATTTATTATAGCATGGCATATAAACACAGTATGGCACGGGGTACAACTTGCTAAAGCATCAAGTACAAGCATGCGAAGTATAACCATAATTTATGCGACATAGAATCGAACTACCGACATGGGTTCATTTCATTAAAATTATTTTTTCCATACGCCAAACATTCACAAAGTTCATATAAAGTTTATACACTCAAGTTTCACAAAGTAACAGGCCATTCGTACACTTAGCAAATTTTAGGTAATTGTTCAATTGCTAGTTTTTAAATTGCGATAGTATTTTGATGTATTTAGACACTGATTTAATTTCTGAGATTTCAATACTAATTAGATAAAAAATTTTCCTACAACTTTCATGTTTAGCACTAAGGTTAGATTCTAGGGCAAAAAGGTCATTTGATTTAATTTAGGAAAAACCATTCAGCACTTTACAGAGAGAAGTACAAAATTTAGGCCTCTGTTGGCCACGGTTTTGGGGCATCAATTTAAGGGTTATGGCTCTGAATGTTGGGGAGGTTTTAGTTCAAGGTGTCCCCTACAAGTTTCATGTTTTGTGCTATGGCAAGTTGTTTTGAAAAAGTTAGTGATTTTGGTCAATTTGTAAAAAGGGTTCAGTCAGCCTAAAAAGGATCTGCAGAATAGGTTTTTAATAGAGAATGCTCAAAACCTTTGGGGTACCATCCAAGGGTATTTTGGGTTGATTTTTGCTCAGTATTTAGTTTAATATGTTAGTTATATTTGTCATGTTTACCACTTTTGGATTTGACTTCTAAAAAGTTAGGTTTTTGGTCTCACAAAAATGAGCAGAAGCATGAGTAAGTTACCCGGTCGGGAGTGAGGCTTTCCAAGAAGAGGCGGTCATCATCTAAGTCCTTCCCACTAGGCATCATACCTCGATGGCATATAGCCCATCGAAGTGCCCAGGGGATCACTAGGGGATCGTCACAAGAGTTCACTAGTTGGCGCATGACTAGAAACTCATAGGCCCAGAGCTGTAGAAAATCAAGAGAAGTGTCAGTATAGTTGAAATAGATATGCAAATATCGAAATGAAAAGGGAAAGCACAGAAAACCAGAAAAAGCGAACATACCTCCCAAATGTGCAAGTACCCACCAACGTTCATATCAGTGGTCCTGGTGGCTGCGCTCATGTACCCATACAAGATGGCCAATGCAGCTCCTCCCTAGTCATAGAAAGCCGATCTGGTCCACCACCACCATGGCAGCGAGATAGTGGAGGTGCACCATGTTCTCTAAGTTCGAGAATAAGGATATCCCGAACATATAAAAAATGAATGCACGTGTTACCTACTCGGAGTGATGGACCTCAAAGCAGACAAAATTGCGGAAGGTCGTCTTCCGTCACATATACCATACACGCCCCTTGTCGATGGAAGGGGAAACATGGCTGAGAAGGTGCAGAAGAGCCTCAGGGCTCTGGCAGATATGTGGATCAAAAAGGAATGGGTCGCCACCCACCCGAATGCCAATAATGAGAGAAATCAAGAGGAGTAAGAGTCACCTCGAATGTGGGAAGGTAAAAGGTGTTAATGGTGTCCCACCACCTCTAAGTCAAAGCCGTAAGGGTGACCCATTTGTTGCTGGTCCCCTCCAGCGTGGTGACGAAGCTACCAAAGCCGGCTTGATCGACAATCTCTCGGCTATGGGGAGGGAGCGCCATGTACCACTCTAGGACATCTGAGGATCTGCCAAAACCCCGAATACAAAGTTGCCCCTGAAACAAAACAAAACAAAACAAACAAATCAGTACACAAAGAGCAAAACGGAATCAACAAAATAGCGAAAACGAAACAAACAGAAATAGTAACATGATCAAAATCAAAGTACGTAACAAGATGGCTTAAACAAACTAACGATAATCAAAACAATATCAAAATGAGACTCAAAATTAACCTACGCTTTAAGGGCCAAAAACCTACCCCCGTTTCAAAATTGATAACGATTCGATCCGACCAAAACCAATCCGTTAGGACCCAATTCCAAACTTAACGAAAACCCGACTTCACTTACATTTTTGTTTTAATTTTAAAAGACATAGTTTCGCAAAATTTGAATTTTAACCTCGATCAAAATTCAAGTTCCTTTCAATATAGCCCCTAATCTATCTCGAATCCATCCCAAATTCAACCTCAAAAAACTCAAAATGGCATAATCAATTAAAATGTCGTTAAAATTTTGTCTCAACAAAAATCAAATTCAAACTTGACCCAACCTAGCCTCAACCCCATCTAACCTAGTTTTCAAAAGTCAACCAATTCAAAACTTTACTTCAATCACAAAATAACATCCCAACCCGTTAGTGCTGTTTTCCAGTCCAAACTAGCCCCTAACTCCGTTTCAGACCCACGTCTTAACATAATTTTAAGATGTTCCCAAATTTTCAATATTCAGTTTAGCCCGACGTCTACCCAAATTCATCCTCAAATTCGAAATCGAACCCAACTTAATCCGCAAACTCAAATTCATCCCGGAATCTGTTCTCTATGAATCTAAGCTTGTTTTTTATGTTTGATCGTATGTTCATCTAAAAATCTATCAAAATTCAAAAATCTCGTTTTAAACCGAGATTTAGCCAAAACTCATTCCAAACCCAAACTTGAAGCTCAACATGGTTTCCATCCCATCTCAAGATTAGTTTTCAAAGTGGATTCATATCCAAAACTCATTTTATTTAAAACTCGTTCTTTTCAAATCAAAATCCGCTCAATTCGCGCCCATCCAAATTCTAACATGATTTTCAACAAGCCCCGCTTCCAGGACGTGATCCCACTTCAAACCAAGTCTAGCCCAAGCCCGAGGCCCAAATCCACCCTCAATTCAAATTCAAAATCCTTTTTTCTATGAATTTAAGTTTCATTTTAACCAAAATTCTAAGTTTGTTCAATCTAAAGTCTGTTTTCATTCGAATTCAAAAATCCCGTTGTTTAAAGGCTCGTCCCATCCAAGAGCAAAGGTCCATCCAATCCAAGTCAAGGTCTAAACCTAGTTAAGTCCAAGATTCAAACCAACTCCGATACAAATTTCAATCCCAAACCCCACATCAATTTAAACCAAACATCCAATAATGATCAAGCTAGTTTCAATTCAAATTCAATATCTAAGTCAAACATCAATTCAATCCAAATGTCAAACGAAATGATCAAAGCAAATGCTCAACCAATGAAACAATGGAAGAATTCAAAACGAAGCTTACCTCAAGGTTCCAGGCCGAGAGATGATCGTCACAGCCCCGTAGGAGAACCTCACACTCCGCTATCACGTCCGGGATGATAAATCTCTTAATAGCCGGCTTTCGCAACCGGTGAAAAAGAGGAATGTACGTAGCCGGGTCAAAATGCCCTACCATACCCGGAGCACCACCCCTGAGAAGATCCTTAGCCCCGTCTCCTCCATCGCCGCTAGCACTACCATCACCGCCGGCACCACCGTCGCCTCCGCGACCAACCGCACCACCACCGTCTCCACCGATGCCACCACCCTCAACAAAACTAAAGCCGAAGCCACCCATGAGAATCGAAAACGCGAGCGAGAGGAGAGAGAGGAGAAACATCTTTGGTCTAGAGAGAGAGAAGACGAGAGAGATAGAGAGAGAGCTCGAGAGAGAGTGAGAAGATGAGAGAGATAGAGAGAGTGAGAGTGTGAGTGTGAGAGACTGACGACTGTAACAACTTGACCCAGGCCGTTAGATCCGAAGGATTTAAAACTGACGGCTGCAACAACTTGACCCAGGCTGCGACTTTGTTTAGTCACGGCCGTATCTTTTTCTCAAATGTTTCTCACGGCTGCGAACTTTATGTTCAGGCCACCTTCTCCTTAGGGCAAAATAGTACTGGCCGCGACATACAAAAGTAGCAGCCTCTATTTTGTTTTGAGCATCCCACCTATTTGGATATTAGAACTACCCCGTGAGGGTTTTGAACAAACCAAAGGATCTCTTAGCCCTTCTTTATGATCTGAATGCCCCTTTTGAAAACTTTGGTCCTTGTCACGACCTAAAACTGATAAGTTCGCCTCCGGTCCTCCTCATGACCTAAAACTGACTCACCGGTCCTCGACACGACCTAAAATTGCCCCTCAACCTTCGGTCCTCCTCATGACCTTAAACTGACTCGTTAGTCCTTGACACAACCTAAAACTGTCCCTCTCATCCTCGATCCTCCTCATGACCTAAAACTGACTTGTCGGTTCTCAACACGACCTAAAACTGTCCATAGCAACCTTCGGTCCTCCTTATGACCTTAAACTGACTTATTGATCCTCCCAAGACCTTAAAATGCCTTTAGAACGATCTAGTCCTCCTCACGACCTTAAATTGACTTATGGGTCCTCACATGACCTTAAACATGCCTCCTAAGAATCTTATCCTCCTCATGACCCCAAACTCACTCGTCGGTCTTTGCACAACCTTAAAATTACCCTTAGCTTCATCGGTCCTTTCACGACCTAAAACTGATGAATGTTTCCTCGGTTCGTGTTGTGACTTAAAATGTTTCTTGCATCGTACTTGTTTGCATTGCACTGTACATGTCATACATCATAATTAGCTTGTTTGCATCATATGCATTGTCCCACAAACTACAATCGGTCCGATCCCTCGCAATAGGGGTATGTAGGAAACTCGATGGAAATTCGAGTTCGACCACGCATTTCTACATATTTTGTTTGTGCCCAAGATTGGCGGCTTGTTCGATTGGTTTGTCTCTAGAGTTTTGACATTTACTTGCACCACGAGTTGCTGCAAGCTTTGTTAAAGAGGGGCAATTGTAGACACCCCAATCTGATCAAACCAAATTTTAGGCACCTATCTCGAATGCGCCCCAATGACAAAAGTATGAGAATCATGCTTAAAGATACTCTTAAGCAAGCAAAATCACGAATATAACTCAAAACCCAAAAATCCTAAAAACACCTTCAGGCCATGACGTTCCCATCCACATGGTCGTGACTTTTTTGAAAACCCTAGAATAGGCTGTGTCCTTACTCTCACGGCCGTGACCTTTTTGGAACACCCTAAATCAAGCCATGACTTTCTTTGTCACGGTCGTTACTTTTTTATCCAGACCGTGATTTTTGAAAGTCATAGCTGTCCTTTTTACCACCACAAAAGTAGCGGCCTGCATTGTACAAAAGTAAAAGGTAGCGGACTGCACTGTACAAAAGCAAAAAGGTAGCAGCCGTCACTATTACCCCTTTTTGGACAGGTGGCAGCATCCCAGAAGAGGTCTGTGTTGCTCGCATTGCCTATAAATAGAAAGCGATTCCAAGCAGAAACAAGAGAGAAACATACCTGGAGGCCTAAATTCTATCAAAATATCCCCCCATTCGATATTCTCCCATCCATCCCATACTTTCCAAGCCTCGTACGTATTCTTGCTTACCCTGGAGGAGTTCTTGGAGCACATACATTTGCTTGGAGATATCATATTCTCATCACCGACGGGCCATTTGAGGTTGATATTCACACGAGGTAACCTTAGGATTCCACGACTCTTCTTAAACCCTTATTTTCTTCCCCCAAGGCTATCGTAGATGAGGTTTTCATTGTTTTATTATTTATTTATCATTCATTTCAATGTAAATATTTATTTTCTTCAAGTTTTTATCATTAACAGTATCTTTATAGCCTTCTGTTTTGTACATTTATATTTGTTTACGTTATGTTTTGATGCTCACAAGCACACTAAACACATTAAAAGCTTTTTGAAGTTCTGAAACATGACGCCCATGACCTTTTTATATCACGGCCGTGTATTTTGTTAAACCCACGGTTACGGTCGTGTCATTCGTATATGCGTCGGTATATTTATGTCTTTCTATATGGACGGCCGCAACATTTTGTTGTTACGGCCGTGACATTGTTTGAAGGTCAGAGATGCAAAAATCCTTTTCAAAACCCTTTGTTATCTGTTTATTTCAAGCTTGTACATCCTTTCGTTGCTTTGTTTAGTATTTCTTCTTTCTATACCTCTGTTTATTTTTGTTTGCACATGATTTTTGTGAAGCCATTATCATGAAAGTGTGTTTCAAGCATTCTATTATTCATATTTGCCATCTTGTATATTTTGTTTAGAGTTATTGTTTATGTAGAAGATGAAAGATGACAGATCTAGCCTAAACCCAATAGGTTATGGTCTCTGTCCTGCACGTCCTATTCCTTTGAGCCTATTTAAAGCCTCGTGCGATGTATATACCCTTAAAAATCCATGGCCGTGACATTTATTTGTTACAACCGTGAGATATTTTTATTCTGTTCTTCGCAGTAATCCTATTTTTATCACGGCTGCCTGTTTTGTGACTATTTTTGTCACGGCCACAGCAGTTGTTACTATGGCCATGAGTTTTGTGCTTGACCAGTAACATAAATATGATGTTTAAAGTCTCTTATATTTGTTCTGTACAACCTGTTTACAGTATCATAGGGACAGAAACATCGTTGCATGACCCTTAAGCCTTTGTTTGTTCGTTTATTGCTTATTTGCATATTTTTTCGCTCTACTTTACTCAAACAATACGTGTGGTATATTTAGAAATAATAACCAAGTTGCATGACCCTAGAATCATAGTTAAGTTTTTGTTTCATTGTTTACTTTTGTTTGAACTCTCTTTAACCTCAAATTCTGTATATGTTACTTTTAAAAAGTTTACAATAAGAACCAAAATTGATAAAGTAAAGGACAACCTTGCGGTTAGGCAAAAATGATGCCTAACACCTTCCCTTTTCATACCTTAGCCCCGAACCCTCTTTTTCTTTGGTTACGTTTTTAAAAGACCCACAACCTTCTTTTTCTTTTTTTTCGTTTTTCTCAAAAACCAAGTGGTGACTTTATTTTTCAAAAATGATGCCCAGATATCTTGGACTTTTGTTTTAAAAAGGAAAAAGAATATTTTCTAAAAACAATAGATATTCGGTGCATCCCCCACTTGCGACCCAATACATCCACACATGGCAACCTTGAAGAGGAAATTTATATGTCTCAACCACCTAGTTTCATCTCCTCTTCCTGTCCTTCCTATGTCTGCAAGCTCAACAAGGCCCTTTATGGTCTAGAACAGGCTCCTCGGGCCTAGTATTCCACCTTTTCCTCATTTCTTTTATCCCTTGGTTTCCCTCACCTATCTTCTTGTCTATGTGGATGATATTTTGATCACTGGTAGCAGCTCCTCTCAACTTTAATCCCTTGTTACTCAAATGCATCATGCTTTTTTTATGTGAGAGCTTGGTTCTATTAATCACTTTCTTGGCATTTCTGTTGTTTCCTCTCCTACTAGTTATTTCTTAAATCAGCTTCAATAAGCTGTTGATCTTCTTCATCGTGCAGGCATAGCTGACTGCAAGCCTTACCCTACTCCCGTGTCTCTTAAACCCTACTCTCCTTCTCTCTCTGCTCCTTTTCCTGACCCTACTTTGTTTCGTCGCATCGTAAGTGCTCTCCAATATCTTACAATCACTTGTCCTGATCTGTCACTTGCTGTTAACAGTGCTTGTCAGCACATGCATCAACCATTTGAGGCTCATTATTCTATTGTGAAGCATATTCTTAGGTACCTAAGGACCGTCTCACCCATGGCCTTCAATTCTCTGCTGCCATCTTTTGATCTTCATGGTTTCTCGGACTCTGACTGGGCTGGGGATGTTGTGGACAGAAAATCTACTACTGGCTTTTGTATTTTTGGTGGGCCTAATTTAGTTTCCTGATGTGCCAAGAAGCAAGCTACTGTTGCTCGCTCGTCCACGGAGGCTGAATATAAAGCCCTTGCTCAAGTTGCTACTAAGTTGAGTTGGTTGCATATGCTCATCGCTGATTTTTCACATTTCTTTGCCTTCGGTGCCTTCCCTCTGGTGTGACAACACTTCTGCCATTTCCTTAGCATTGAACCCTGTTTTTCATGCGCGAAGTAAACACATTGAATTTGATTATCATTTTGTCCAAGAACGTGTTGCTGCCAAGTCTTTGGCTATTCATCATATACCTACATCTGCTCAAATTGCAGACTTGTTTATAAAACCCCTCTCTACTGCTTGATTTCATGCTCTCAAGGCCAAGATTCTCGTTCATAGTGCTCCAGGCCCAGCTTCACTGCTCAGCTTGAGGGGGGATGACAGTGCCTCTCACCAAACCAGTCCTGTAGCTCTCAGTGTATCCAAAGGCATTGCTAACCAACACCATTCAGTTGAAGACAAGCTCATGAGTCGGTAGTTGTGACAGATGTATACAGCTATAGGTTAGTTTTAGTTTGTTAAGAAAGTATATATATACAAGCTTGAAATACCGAACTACTCAATGAATCATTTTTCCTATTCTGTTAGTTTAACTTTCTCTTGCTTGATCTGCTTTCTCTCAACTGACTCACAATTGGGAGACTTTTTATGATTTTTATTTTGTATTTATTTTTTTAGATAAATGTAATATAATCTGTGAATTACGAAGTTTTATGAAATTAATAAGGGTTTTCCTAGCTTGTTGCTCAACTAATTATAGTGATTTGGGAAAAATGCCACTTGTGATGAAAGTCAGAAACTCTGGAATTGAATTGTTTATTTGTTTTAGCTTATTGTGTGTATTGATTTTGCAGAATAGTGTCCTATTTGATGGAGAGTTCTGGATCTGTGGGTATGCGCGTGAAGTGTGAACCTATTCTGGATCTCTTCTTGTAATTTCGCTTTTAGGATAAAAATTACGTCCTGGTAAAATCACTCTCAGTTTATATCTTCCACACATTCAACTATGGTGGTCACATTGCCAACTTTCTAAGGTCAGCTTAACATTTTGATTCTCAAAAATTGAAGATTGTGTTATTCACGCAGTTGTCAAATCGAGCAATCGAAAATCATAAATGCAAGTTGTATCTCCATCTTTGAATTCACGGAAGTATGGCAGAAAGATGTAGTAACCATTTGCGTGACCCGTGCCTCCCCCCTATTTGAGTAAAGCTGAAAGGAATTGACAGAATTTTGTTACGTCCCAACGATGGGGGATCGGGTCAATCTTGACCGATCTTGGTCAATTCTCATATCCAACTATGGGTACCCATCGCTAGTTTCGCTATAGATTTCTGAAAAAACATATCATTGAACATCCTAATTTAGTCACTAATCTGTCGTTATTTTGTCTTACACTGCTAGAAAAGGCAATCATATGCATTATGGGATGTGTCGAACTTGTGTCACGCGGAGACATAATCAAAACATTGTTTGACAAGGGCCAAGATATTCATATGGAGAAAAAAATTAATTAGTCATTGTTTAAACTATAATTTTAGGTCATTTTAGTGATTGACATAATTGTAATAATAAATAAAATTTTATATTTTAACGCTCATTATCAGAAGAATAAATAGAAATAGCATACGTCTCTCATATAATAAAGCGAACCTAATACGATTGATGTATTGTGAGAAATTATTGAGATTATCTCATTATTCATTATGAAATGCACACAAAATAGAGGATTAATAAAAAAAAACATTTTAAAAAATTTAGAGATATCTCACTATGTGTTGTAAGAATGTTTGTTAAACATAAAAACTCAAAAAGCATTTTCAAAAAATTGGGGGGGGGGGGGGGCTAACTAGTTCCGCCGATGCTCTTATGCCAAAGATGTATTCAACACAGAAAACTGTTTCGCAAAGCGCATTTGGTTAAACTCCCCAAAGGCCAAAACTATGAGGGAGACTAGGAGAGTGTTTGAATTCTAAACATACATTTTTCTTATTATATAACTTTATAACTTTGCTC